>ML777347.1:0-17318 GCA_009831015.1 Picea engelmannii
TGAAACATGCCACTTCAACTGATGACTGGGTGCCACGTGGCTGCCCATGACTGGGCCACGTGGCATCTCCCCATTTGACGGATTAATGCCACTTGTCAGTTATTGACTGGTCCAGTTGCCTGCCACATGTCTACCTTGTCAGCAAACCTTCCCAATCACCATCAGCCAGAGAGTGCCACATCATCTCCTGCACAGTCAGCATGCTGATGTCATCAACATTGACTTTTTGACCAGTTAACCTTTGACTTTTTCCCTGTTTGGGCTTCCGATCAGAATGCAATAAATTTCACATACGGAGCCCGTTTGACAAATTAAATATACCGCCAGAATCAGGAAGACGGGATGGACGCAATGGAATTGGTTTCATTGTATTCTGAGCACTTTCATTTTTGAGCATTTTTCAAGCCCTGTCAGGCTTCTGGATCCGATTTCGGATCAATAAGGGCATACTAGTTGGGTACTCAAGAAAAATAATAACATACAAACATTTCAATATAAGACTCTACAAAATAGTGGAAATCATCAATGTAACGATTGATGAGACAGATGGACGAAAGAACAAAGAAGGAATCAAAGATCCAGAAGAGTATAATGACGAAGAAGAGTTGAAATAAGAGGAAGTAGATGAAGAAGCAAATGAAGAATAAGAGAAACCAAAAGCATAGAAAGAAGTTGAGCAACAAGATATTTAGGTACCTCCAAAGACACCTAGCTGACGAGTGCAAAAAAATCATCCACCAGAAAAAATTATTGGGAATAATGATGCAAGAGTTGAAACCTGAAGAAAAATACTTTCACTAGAATAGAGGCACCTAGCACTGTTGTCCACAGTTAAACCGAGAAGTTTTGAAGAAAATATGAACATTGGATCAAAGTTATGGATGAAGAATTGGATTAGATAGAGAAGAATGAAACATGGGAATTATTCCAAGGCCGAAGAACATAAATATGATTGGTACAAAGTGGGTGTCCATAAACAAACTAAACGAGGATGGACAGGTAACCAGGAACAAAGAAAGATTAGTATGAAAAGGGTATACTCAGGTTGAAGGTATTTATTTTGAAGAAACATTTTCCCCAGTTTCCAGGATGGAAGAAATCAGATTGATCTTAGCATATGCATGTTCCAAGAGAATCAAGGTATATTAGATGGATGTAAAGTCAACATTTCTAAATGGAGAGTTAGAAGAAGAAGTCTACATCGAACAACCTGAAGGATTTATGTTAACAGAAAGGGAAGATTATGTTTTCAAGTTAAAGAATGCATTATATGGACTCAAGAAGGCCCCCAAAGCATGGTATTCAAGATTGGATAGGTATCTACAACAACAAGGATTCAAGAAGGGAAATGTAGAAAACAGTCTACATAAAAGTGGAACGAGACAATATATTGATAATTGAATTTTATGTAGATGAGAATATATTTGGAAGCGATGATGACAGAATGAATTAGAAGTTTTCCAAAGACATGCAGAACGAGTTTGAGATGTCCTTGCTTGGTGAGTTGACTTTATTTTTTGGATTACAGATACATCAGTGTGATAAAGCTATTTTCATCTCCCAGAATAAGTATATTAGAGAGATGCTAAAGAAGTTTGGAATGGAAAATTTCAAACCCGTGAGTACTTCTATGCAGACCAATTGCAATTTAAGTAAGGATGATGATTCTAAGGATGCATGTCAGAGACTCTATAGATCAATGATTGGCAACTTACTTTATGTGACAATGTCAAGACCAAATGTGATGCAGACAGTTGAAAAAGTTGCAAGGTTTCAAGCAACACCGAAGGAATCACATGTTATGGCATTGAAGAAGATATTCAAATATATGATATGGATGGATCTTGGGAACATTACAGAAGTTTTAGAAGTGTCCCGGGAGCCTCAGAATGGCCTCAATAGGTAGAGAAAGGGAAAAATTAAAATTTCCCAAAACTCAATTAAAATGGCATGATCGCGAAGAGCGTGTCACAAGATTTTTAATGGCGCAAACGGCTTGTCAAACGGAGTTACGGATCAAAAGATATAAGCGGTCAAAGTTTTGGTCAACCTAGCCCAGTCAGTATGGATGCGTCAGCATCCGTACTGCTGATTTCAAAATCAGTACGGATGACGTCAGTGTGCGTACAGCCTACGTGAAAAGTGCAGAGGGTGACATGTGTCATGATGATGTCATCATGCCATGTGGTAGCACCAGAGGCTACCATGTGTCACTCAGATTTGGACTTTTTAGGGCACCACGTGGACGAGTTAAAAAGTGCCACGTGGCACCCCCAAGTGATGCCATGTGGCACCACCAAGAAGGCACCATGTGTCACAATGTGACGTCAGTGCACGGGTGGACAAATCATTGGATGTCACGTGGCCCAATAGGGAGGCACCATGTGGCACCCCCGAAATGCACAATAACACCCCGTGACCAAAAATTAAAAAATATATATATTAAAATACCCCCCCAAATATGGCGGTGATTCTGCCATTTTAGTGGCATATTCCTCCACCGTTAAATGCATCCATCTGCCAACTGTGTGCCAAAAATAGCAAGAGGCTCTGCTAAACTCACCTCCATTCTAGCATATTCTGCCAGTTTAGTGGTTGCCCGCCAAATTTGGCAGGGTGCGCCAAAATGGTTATAACCGTTTTCCAAAAGGGGAGGCCCGTGGGATTCAAACCCGAGACCTCCAGAAACCTATGGCTTAATTTAGCCTCCGATAACCGCTACACCAACAACCTCATTTATTACAAAATTGCCCAGAATTGGTATAAGAAGGGCCCTTCAGTTCAGAGTTCGGGACAACAAGTGCATTCGACACATACACAGAGCACAAGAGAGGAGTCTGGGGGAATTTGTATGGACTTGTATGGAATGTACGTCCTAGTATGTATTTTGGCACACATTTTGATATTTCTCAGCGTTTATTGCAGGAATAGTGGCACGCAAACCGAGGCAAGGGTGCCTCTTGGGCCTGAAAGTCTCTAACTCGGATCAAGGCATGGAGACAATCAATTTTAGGTAAAATGATGCCACAGACACAGTGGTGGTGTTAGTTATCTGATCTAATCAAAGATTCTATAGCTTAACTACAGAATGAGTCATTTATTGCAGAGGCAGTGGCACGGTAACCAAGGCAGAGGTGTCTCTTGGGCCTGAAAGTGTCTGACTCGGATGGAGATGATTTGATAGTCTCTTTTAGGTAATTTGGCAAAACGAATCCAATCACGAGGTCTTTTTTTGCAGCAGAGCTTCAGATCAACAAGCTAAGTTCTGGAGAAGCCAATGTAAGCATGCTTTTCATTATGTTGTTTTGTCATTAAATGTTGTTGCATAGCATGTGTGTTACAATTTATAAGGAGCATAGAGAGGCTATAGCAAGGCAATAAGATCAACTTATTCCTTCTATCTATTCTTTTCTTCTCTTCTTTCGCATTAAACCAATCAGTTACATGTGACAGAGAAATTATGACACTTGCATGATAAGTGGCCAATGAAGCAGTTTTGAATCTCGTGGTTTCAGGATCTTTGTATGGGCTACATATTTATGCTTGGATCTGAGAAACAGATCTAAGGCTTTTGATGGCTCCATGTTGATGGGGGTCATATTTTATTCTTCCTCTTTTTATGTATTGAGTGTGTGGGAATGATGTCCATGTCAGCAACATGGATGCCTCATGAGTATGAGAACTTGTGAAGTTGTACACATTCTTGATCACATTCCGATCTCTTGTTGTTGTCACTAAGAAGGGACTTTGGCCTTACAACTTGTAAAGGAGAGACATCATTACAACAAGGAGAATAAAGCAGCCAGGATTTGGAGCATGACTTGATATCGATTGCAGGTGTTGAAGCTAAGGATGGCAAGGTCACCAGAACAATCATGGTTTGGTGAGCTTCAAGAGATCAACCAAATGCTTCAAGAAGAGAATGTTGGATTGAAGACATTGTTGCATGTTGCAGAAGAATAGAACCAAAGGTTGCAAGAGCAGTTGCAAGCCATGAAGATATAGATAGAGGAAGACTCTACAAATGAGACGGTGATAAGACCATCTTGTGACCATGGCAATTTCACCAGCTATGGGTGCGAGCATGACAGTGCAAATGCATGCACACTTTTTGAAGAAAATGAAGATGACCTACATGCATCCATAAACCAAGGAGGATTCCTAGAAGCATCTTCCACCGATTCTTCCCACAAGGAACAAATGGACACATCTCAAGAAGCAAACCAAAGGTCTCAATCCGAGGTGGAGGTAAATAAACCATGTGTAGTTTCTTTCTTGATTAATGCGGATGATTCTTTTGAAATCCTTGAACAACATGCTTCTTGCATCGACTTGAAGTTGATGAGAAAAATGGGATATGAAGGAGGAGGCCTTGGAACCAATGGCCAAGGTATTTTGGATCCCATTAAGGTAGTGGTTTGGCCTCGATATTTCGGGATAGGATATGTCCCAAAGGATGTTGGAGAAAGCTCCAAAACCATTCGAGAAGAAGACCCCAGGATAGTCACTAAGACTCCAAAGGTCAACAGTTCATCAAGAGATGAAATTGATTCAGTGCAGGCTGAGAGCACAACTTCTCATGATCAAGGGTTCAAGACATCTCCAGGGAGAGATGAGCATCACAATGACAAAGTTGATACCAACTCTTCTTTCCAGTCTGACTCTAGAGGAAGCTCACCGAGGTATAAGAAATATCGAAACCCTAAAATGCCATTTGATTATAAGCATCTTAATCATATAAAATAGATCTTTTGGCACCAAAGACCATGCACTTTTTGTGGATCGAATAACCACGAAGTATCCCAGTGTTGGAAGAGAAAATCCTTGTGCAGGAAGGTTATGGCAACTAGGAGAAGGATGAGGATGGCAGATTGATTTCCACACACTGAAAAGAGCATGGGGAATGCACCTCTGAAGGAGAAAGGTACTACAGCCATTGTAGTAGAGATGGGCATCATGAGGCACTTGTTGGGCCTTACATCCAGATCTACATCCAAAGAGAGAGAAGAAGACCAAGAAGACACCTCCGAGGGAGACAGCCAACTAGACAGTGTTGCAGGAAAATCCGCCACAAGGAGAATACCAACTACCAGAAAAAGGAAAACTTGGTAAAGAGGACATGTTCAACAAAATGGTTGAACAAATGGGGAAAATCCTTGAGTTAGTCGAGAGTGGCCATCTTTGTAAATCACATGTTGCGATTCAGACCCCATAGGAGGGTATTGTGTAAAAGTGATAATTGTTGATATCACTTCTTTTTCTGGCACATGTTGATATTGTTAGGCCTTGTGAGGTAGTTTGGGTAAGGGTTTCTTATTGTAAGTCCTGTGGACATGAAACATTTTTTTTAATTTATTTTGGGGACCAAAAGTCCTTTCAGTTGGGAGGCACGATTCGGATGGATCTAGGGAACATCATAGAAGTTTTAGAAGTGTCCCAGGAGGCTCAAAATGGCCTCAACAAGCAGAGAAAGGGAAAAATTCAAAGTTCCCAAAACTCAATTAAACTAGCATGATCTCAAAGAGCGCGTCGCAAGATTTCTAACGATGCAAATGTCTCGTCAGACGAAGTTACAGATCAAAATATATAAATGGTGAAAGTGTTGGTCAACCTAGCCCAGTCAACAGGGATGAGTCAACATCCGTACTGCAGATGTCAGCATCAGTACATATGACATCAATGTCCATACAGCCTACGTGGCAAGCACAGAGAGTGACATGTGTCATGATGATGTCATCATGCCATGTGGCAAGCACAGAGACTCAGATTTGGACTTTTTAGGGCACCATGTGGACGAGTAAAAAAGTGCCACATGGCACCACCCGGAAGGTGCCATGTGTCACGAGGTGACATGGAGATGATGTCAGTGAACGGGTAGACAAATCAGTGGATGCCACGTGGCCCAATAGGGAGGCACCATGTGGACCAATAGGGAGGCACCACGTGGCACCCCTGAAATGCACAATAGCACCCCGTGACGAAAAATTAAAAAATATATATATTAAAATACCCCGCCAAATATGGCGGCAATTCCTCCATTTTAGTGGCATATTCCTCCACTACTAAATGTATCCATCCTCCAACTATGCACGAGAAATAGCAATATTCTCTACCAAACTCGACTCCATTCTAGTATATTCTACCAGTTTAGTGGCTGCCCACCAAATTTGGTAGGGTGAGCCAAAATGGTTATAATCATTTTCCAAAAGGGGAGGCCTGTGGGATTCGACCCCGGGACCTTCGCCAATCTACGCATTAATTTAGACTCTGATAACCTCTACACCAACCACCTCATTTATTACAAGACCACCTGGAATTGGTATAAGAAGGGCCCTCTCGTTCAAAGTTCGGCAAAAGAAGTGCATTCGACACACACAGAGAGCTAGAGAGAGGAGTCTGAGTGCATCTGTATGGACTTGTATGGACTGTACGGACTGGTATGTGATTTTTCACGCATTTTGATATTTCTCAGCATTTATTGCAGGAGCAGTGGCACGTAAACCGAGGCAAGGGTGCCTCTTGGGCATGAAAGTGTCCGACTCGGATTGAGACGTGGAGATAGCCATTTTTAGGTAAAGTGATGCCACAGACGCATTGGTGGTGTTATTTTTATGATCTGAGCAAATATTTTGTATCTTAACTCCAAAATGAGTCATTTATTACAGAGGTAGTGGCATGGTAACTAAGGCAGAGGTGTCTCTTGGGCCTGAAAGTGTCCAACTCAGATGGAGATGATTTGACAGTTGTTTTTAGGTAATTCGGCAATCGCAAGGTCTATTTTTACAACAGAGCTTCAAATCAGCAAGCTAAGTTATAGAGAAGCCAATGTAAGCATGCTTTTCATTATGTTGTTTTGTCATTAAATGTTGCAGCATAGCATGTGTGTTACAAGGCCGAAGGAGTGCATAGAGAGGATGCAACAAGGCAGCAAGATCAACTTATTCCTTCTATATATTCTTTTCTTCTCTTCTTTCACATTAAACCAATCAGTTACATGTGACAGAGAAATTGTGGCACTTGCATGATAAGTGGCCAATGAAGCAGTTATGAATCTCGTGGTTTCAGGATCTTTGTATGGGATGCATATTTATGCTTGGATCTAAGCAACATATATAAGGATTTTGACGGATCCATGTTGATGGGGGTCATATTTTATTCTTCCTCTTTTTATGTATTGAGTATGTAGAAATGATGTCCATGTCAGTATCATGGATGCCTCATGAGTATGAGAACTTGTGAAGCTGTATACATTCCTGATCACATTCTGATCTCTTGTTGCCATCCCCGAGAAGGGACTTTGGCCTTACAACTTGTAAAGGAGAGACATCATTACAGCGAGGAGAATAAATCAGTCAAGATTTGGAGCATGACCTGGAGAGGTAGCCCACATACAGTGAACTCTGTTATCAAGGGAAGTGTCATATCCATTATGTGTATTATGTTCTTATGTTGTTTTTCCATGAATTTCCGCACATAGGATGTTAAATGCAAGCATGACATATCACACATAAGGGAAACTAAAGAGGTTTCATTTACTTCAAATTCAAGCACATAAGAATTCAACTTTACCTTTAATTGCACATCGCTCAAGTAAAACAATCTATAAATGACCCTTTTGAGGGAGTGACAGAAGCGATCAATTATTGGAAACTTATCGCCCCCAGAATCAGATCAATATCTCAAAGTAACATAAGAGTTTGGATTATGGTATCCAAAAGCGAATGAACTATGTATGGTTTCCTACACAGATGCAGATTGGGAAGGTTGCATTAAAGATAGAAGAAGTATTAGCAAAGAAACCTTCTACTTGGGTAATTGTCTGGTATCATGGTTGAGAAAGAAACAATCATCAATATCTTTATCCACAACAAAAGAAAAATATATTGCAGTAGTGGCATGTTGTACTCAGGTTCTCTGGAGAAGAAAACCTTATAGGATATAAAAGTGAAGGATGATGAGACCATTTAAATTTTCTGTAACAACACAAGTGCTATCAATATCTCCAAGAATCTAGTGATTCTTTCCAAGATGAAACACATTTCGATCAAGTATCACTTTCTACGGGAACATGCTACAGAGAAGAACATCAAGCTAGAAAACATGGGGACAAAAGGTCAAATTGTAGATATCTTTACCAAACCTCTTTCAAGGGAGACATTTGAGTATCTTCAATAAAAACGTGGAGTAGTTTCTGCCCCACGATGATCCTCATGACATTAGACATAACAAGATAGGGGGAGAGAAGCAGGAGACATGATGAGTCTAAGTAAAGAATATTTTGAATTATTTTCATATACATCATAGAACTACACAAGGAAGCACCATGAAGAGAAAGCAGAGTCTTGCAAACATGGGGAGAATCCCCAAAGAAACTTATCCTTTTCCATTGATGTCAAAGGGGGAGAAAAATAAAAAAGGCATGGAAACAAAGAGAAGATGCATGAAGACAAGGGGAGATAGAGGCATGGAGACAGGGAAGCGATGGTCACAGGGGGAGAATGAGAAGAAACATAAGTGTTTCTGTGACAAGTGTTGCCATCAATGCCAAAGGGGGAGATTGTTGAAATATTAGTTGTCATTGATGTCAACCCTTGAAGAAGTATAGCAGCCCCAACGATATGGTTATGGAATCCGAAGTGGATCGAGGAAAAAGTTCATGAAGGATAGTGTAAATGTAGGTAATGCACTCATGTCTGGATAGTCCTCGTCATGCCATTTCCAATGATATCTGGTATGCCATGTGGTTCCTCACGGTTATGGAGTTATGGCCTTGAGAAGTTGGAAGCCTCGAAGAATGGTTAAGAAACCACTAGTTGGTTACAAGTTCATTAATGAAAGGGTAAAGTTGTTGTAACAAGAAAGTTCAAGAAGCCCTAAGATTAAGGAGAGAGGTTATCAAGAAAAACTATAAATACACCTCATAGAGTCTCTCATAAGTACATATACACACGCATTGAATATATATCTTGTGAGATGTTTATGTTCTATTTTTGGTCTTTTGGTGAATCTGATGGAAATTTTGAGGCAACATAGAAAGTGTGAGGAAGAGTGAATGTTTTAGAGTTGTAGAGTGCTAGGGTTTTTCTATAACCCTAATTTGGCTGGACCTCACGGGTCAGACATAGGGTGTCCTGCGAGGACCCCCTGGGTTGCACAGTAGTGGTCACGCAAGGCCCCATGTAATAGGATATCTTAGTCCTGTGAGGACAAGACAAGTTTGGAGGAGATAATTGTACCAAGTCCTTGAAGTTAGAGGAAGGTTTATAGGTCAACATTTCAGTGCAACAGGTCAGCTACAGAGGTAGTGGTATGTTTGTGTATTTGTTTTGAAGGTAATGCTTGGTTATGGTATGGTGTATGCTTGAAGCATACTCGACATGTTGATGAGGGATTGACATGTGGTTGAGGTACATCTTGGCTACATGATTGAGTGAGACATGCTCTTGTATCTAGTTAGTATATACCATGGTTGTTATGGTTTACATCCTTGAGATGTTAGTACATGGTTGAGATATACATTTGTTGTATGGTGGCATATGCATGATGTACATTACTTGGTACCTTGAGAGTATTTCTTTGATGATATGGTTCAAATCTCTACATACTTGATGATATTTTATATGGTACAGATTCTATACATGATTGATTCTCTAGTACATGGTACATGATTTGATATATGATTGTTATTTTTGTTGATGTCACGATATCTAATTTTTGGCATATCTTATGGTACAAGATTGATGCATATGTTGGTGCATAGTTGATGCATGGTATGGTACATGTTCTTGTTGGTTGATTAACAACTACAGGTTGATGAGACAGAGACAATGGTAGTGACAAGTTGATACAGTGACATATTGATAGTGATAGGTTGATGTGAGAGTGGCAGTGACAGTGACACAGACAATGGCACATTTTTTGGTAGTGACAGTTGGTCTACACTTATATGTTAGGGTAGCAGGACAAGGCAAGGAAAGGGGGTTGTAGCCTCCTTCTGGTTGGTGCCGAAGAACAGAGGGAGTTGGAGATTCCTTTAGGTTGGAGCCTTAGAATTAGGGGGTTGTAGCCTCCTTCTAGTTGGAGCCAGAGAATTCAGGGGGTTGGAGCCTCCTTCCAATTGTAGCTTGTTAGAATATGTCCCTAACCCCTCATAGTTAGTCATTAGTTAGTTGTCATTATAATAAGTTGTCAACCCTCATTATTATCAGGACCACAAATAGTTAGGAAGTTGGTTAGTGGAATGTTATCAATTATTTATGGATAGTCTATGATATTGGCCCGTGGTATTTATGGTTGTAAACTATATTTAAAGAATGCATCTCTCCATTGTAAGGGTTGGGGATTATTGTAAGAGAGATCTACTCATTTGGATTTTTCCCCCTCGAAGAGGAAAGTGAACTAAGCTTTATGTAGTATCAATATTTTATTTATGCTCTATATTTGATTTTGTTGTTACTTGCATTGTATATTTTCCTTTTTTGTTAACTGTTCCAGGTATACTAAAATAGGTATCAGAGCACTTTCCTGGGCAAAAAGTGTGGGAGAATTTTTTTTTTCAGGGTAGCGACATATTCTGGCGTCAATAAACCATAGAGATCTATTGTTCAACACACAATTCCATGATCGGGGAAACATGCACACATGAAATACAAGTGGTACTTAAGCGCACATCTGTTGGCCACCCTTGTAACCCCTATTGGTACCCCTTCGAGTGGTAGTGCATCAAATAACACTTATGCATGGACTTACCCTAGGAATCCTGGAACCTTACTAGCTAAATCGATCGGCCGCCTGACTTCTATAGTGTCACCAAGAACAACACTAGGGAAGATACTCTCCACTACCTTGGTAATTGGGTAGTACGTCTAAGGATATGGTTGTGCCTCCTTAGTTGGTGCTTTGAGATATTGGGTCGAGTACTACTGTCGACCCCACACATATATCAAAGAGCTATAGCATAGGGATAACCTTTGTCTGTAGGTACCTTGAAACCAACTATAACCCTTGGGAAAGACACAAAATAGAAAAAAAACAATGTAGAAAGAGCACAGATAAGATCCATTGTCGCGCAACCTAGCCTTATGTATTTTGGTTGCAGAATTTATACATATTTCTTCCTGTTAAGAGTTTGGACATTCTGACACTACAAAAATATTCAACTCGGAGTATAACTCCGCATGAGTAAAAAAAAAAAAATTATGGGGACTAACCACACCCTTATTTGAGACCTCTCCCATTTACTTCCTCTTTTCTCTCTGATCGTAGTGATACCTATCATTTTTCATCGTTTTAGTGGACTCGATCCCCTTACCCCTTGTTTACGACCTATCCCATTGGCTTCCTTTTTTTTCCCTGATCGCATTGATCCCTATCAATTTTAATCCTTTTGTGGACCTGATCTCCTTCCCGGATCCCTTATTTGCCACTTATCCCATCACACTTCTTGTTCCGTGCTAATCATTGTGGTATCACTCTCCTTAAGCTTCCACAATGGGCGCTACCACCCGCTCTCAGACTACAGAAGACTTTGACAATAAGGTAACCCAACTATATAATGATGTCTCGGAGATCAAACAGACCCTAGGGGACCTTATCCATCTCCAGAAGTTTTTTTCAGACATGGATGCCATCAAGACATACCTTCATGGCATTACCCAACACCTTGCGTTTCTTGACAAGGGTAAGCAACCAAAGTACCACTCTGAAGCTCCTCATTCTTCTCATTATGAGAACACTCATCATTCCCACTCTCCTTGGGGTTCTCCCAACTCTTGGAATAAGATGCAAAAAGTGGAGATGCATAAATTTGATGGATGTGACTCAGCTGGGTGGGTCTCCCAATTGGAACACTACTTCTCCCTCCATAATATTCAGGATGAGGAGACCAAACTTCATGTAGGAATTCTATACTTAGATTAAGAATGTTATCAATGGTGACAATGGCATAAGAAATGTTATCTGGGCCATCCCACTTGGAACATGTTCACCAAAGTTGTTTGTGCATGTTTTGATCGGGAATCTCATTATTTGGGGTGCCTCACCAATCTGAAACAAATAGGGTCGATCACCGATTTCATTGCATCATTTGAATAGTTGGCTATCAGAACTAAGGGATTATCTGATGAATTCTATCTTGAATATTTCATAAGGGGATTAAAGGAGGAAATCCGTGCTCATGTTTGCATGCATCATCCTATTACTTGGTTGGAGTCTTGCAAATTAACCTTAGAAGCTGAGACCATTCTTTAGGCACAACCATTTCATTGTTCATTCCCCAACCGTCGTCATCTAGGGGATACCACTGCTCCCACTCAAACCTTGAAAGTTCAAAAAGTGTCTCTAGCAGAAATGGTAGAACGTAGGAAACAAGGGCTTTGTTATTACTATGATGACAAATATGTGCCAGGACATAAATGTCGTGAACAAAATTTCATCCAAATTGATGGGTTAGAGTACCGAATGTCAAATGAGGCTCCTGAGCTAGAGGATACTAATCCCACTCTGCCCCTCTCAGACACCATTGCACCTTCTGTGGAACTGGAATAACCTGTCATATATCTCCATACCCTTGCTCGTATTTCATGGGGTGATTTCCTAATTTAATTCCATCCAAGTACAAGAGCCATTATCCTCCACAATCCATCCCAACCTGCAACTCGTCCTAGAAAAGCACCACTGGATCATTGAGACACCCACATAATTACCCCCATAATGGGGTGATCATGATCACAACATCCCTCTCCTTCCTTGTATTCATCCCCCCAATGTACGCCCCTGCAGGTACTCCTTTCCTCAAAAAAATGAAATAGAAAAAATAGTGCAGAAGTTATTGGAAGTTGGGGTTATTTTCCCAAGTACCAGCCCATACTCCTCCCCTGTTGTAATGGTCCTCAAGAAAGAAGGTTCTTAGCACATGTGTCCATATTCCTGCACCCTTAATAAATTAACCACTAAGGATAAGCTTCCCATTCATGTCATTGATGATCTATTGGATGAGCTCCAAGGTGCCTGTTTCTTTACCAAATTGGATCTTTTCTCTGGTTATCACCAGATTCGGATGAAGGAAGTAGATATTTGTAATATTCCAGATATAAAGTATGTGGAATAGAAATAAAATGCTAGAAATGGTAGATGAATAACAATATAACCATAACAACACTATAATAATACCGAAATGATACCAGAATAACACCAGAAAGAGCACTTTGATTACTGAGAGAAATGTTTGCTTGCCTCTTCGAGGGGGAAACCTCAAGTCGAGAAGAGCTCTATTACAATAATATCCAAGGAAAAAGTTCGCATACCCTCGAATCCTATTTATACTAAATATGTCTATCAAAAGAACCATCTAGAGGAAGATCCTTCTAGAAGAAGAAGCTTCTATTAGGTGTTATTACATTCAACTTATTCTTCCTTATTGCTAGGCCTTATTGATATTGACCTTTATTACATCGAAATATATTATTATACCTACGTGAGGGGTTAGGTTTCTAACATGTCCGCCCCCTTAAAAACATCCTTGTCCTCAAGGCTTGAGATGTGTAAATTACTACATAATGGTAGCTGGTTCCCAAGTAGCATATGTTGGGGTTGTATCTTTCCACTGGAATAACACTTTCTTGATGGTTCACTGGTGCAGGCGACGCTCACGTTGGTCCAAAACTGCTTGTGGTTGTAGCCAAATGGAGCCTTCTTCATTCAACTCGGGAAGGTTGGTTTGAGTTTGTCACTTAGTTCCAATCACCTTATTTAAGCATGAAACATGAAAAACATGATGTAGCTTAGAATGACTGGGCAAAGCTAACTGATAAGCCAGCTGTCCCACATGCTTGAGAACGGTATAAGGACCATAAAATTTGGGCGCCAACTTCTGACAATGGTCGGCCTTGAGGGAATTATGCTTGTAAGGTTGTACTCAAAGAAACACTTGATCCCCTTCTGCAAATTGACGTTCATAGCGACCTTGATCTGCTTTTTTCCTCATGTGATTTTGGGCCATGAACAAATTCTCTTTGAGGGTACGAAGAATAGCCTCTCGAAATGTAAGCATTTGGTCAACCGCTTGGACCTTCGAGACACCTGGTAAATATGAGAGAACTGAAGGTGGATTTTTTCCACATACCACTTCAAAAGGAGTCATGCAGGTAGCTGTATGGTATGAAGTGTTGTACCACCATTCAGCTAGGAGTAACCATTGAGCCCACTGATTTTGATTTTCCAATGCAAAACACCTCAAATATGTTTCCAAACACTTGTTGACAAGCACCACCGAATCGTTGATACACCCACATAATTACCCTCATAATGGGGTGATCATAATCACAACATCCCTCTCCTTCTTGGTATTCATCCCCCCAATGTACACCCCTACAGGTACTCCTTTGCTCAAAAAAATGAAATAGAAAAAATAGTGCAGGAGTTATTGGAACTTGGGGTTATTTTCCCAAGTAACAGCCCATACTCCTTCCCTATTTGTAATGGTCCTCAAGAAAGAAGGCTCTTAGCACATGTGTCCATATTTCTGCACCCTTAATAAATTAACCACTAAGGATAATTTTCCCATTCATGTCATTGATGATCTATTGGATGAGATCCAGGGTGCCTGTTTCTTCACCAAATTAGATCTTTGCTCCGGTTATCACCAGATTTAGATGAAGGAAGTAGATATTTGTAATATTCCATATATATAAGTATGCAGAAAATAAATACAATGCTAGAAATGGCATATGAACAACAATATAACAATAACAACACCACAATAATACCAAAATGATACTAGAATAACACCAAAAAGAGCACTTTGATTACTGAGAGAAATGTTCACTTTCCTCTTCGAGGGGGCAACCTCCATTCAATCAAAGCTCTATTACAATAATATCCAAGGAAAAATTTCACATACCCTCGACCCCTATTTTTACTAAATATGTCTATCAAAAGAACCATCTAGAAGAAGATCCTTCTAGAAGCGGAAGCTTCTATTAGGTCTTCTTACATTCGACTTATTCTTCCTTATTGCTAGGCCTTATTGATATTGACCTTTATTACATCGGAATATATTATTATACCTACGTGAGGGGTTAGGTTCCTAACATGTCCCCCCCCTTATAAACATCCTTATCCTCAAGGCTTGAGATGTGGAAATTACTACATAATGGTAGCCTATTCCCAAGTGGCATCTGCTTGGGTTGTATCTTTCCACTGGAATAACACTTCCTAGATGGTTCGCTAATGCAGGCGACGCTCATGCTAGTCCAAAACTGCTTGTGGTTGTAGCCAAATGGAGCCTTCTTCATCCAACTCGGGAAGGTTGGTTTGAGTTTGGCACTTAGTTCCAATCACCTTATTTAAGCATGAAACATGAAAAATAGGATGTAGCTTAGAATGATTGGGAAAATCTAACAGATAGACCACCTGTTCCACACACTTGAGAACAGTATAAGGACCATAAAATTTGGGCACCAACTTCTTACAATGGTCGTCCTTGAAGGAATTCTGCTTGTAAGGTCGCAGTCGAAGAAACACCTGATCCCCTTCTGCAAATTGACGTTCAAAGCAACCTTGATTTGCTTGTTGCTTCGTGCGATTCTGGACCATGACCAAATTCTCTTTGAGGGTACAGAGAATAGCCTCTCAAAATGTAAGCATTTGGTCAACCGCCCAGACCTTCGAGACACCTGGTAAATATGAGAGAACTGAAGGTGGATTTTTTCCATATACTGCTTCAAAAGGAGTCATGCGGGTAGTTGTATGGTATGAAGTGTTGTACCACCATTCAAATAGGGGTAACCATTGAGCCCACTAATTTTGATTTTTCGATGCAAAACACCTCAAATATGTTTCCAAACACTTGCTGACAACTTCAGTTTGACCATCAGTCTAGGGATGATAAGTTGTGCTGAGATGCAATTGGGTGCCTTGTAGCTTGAACAGTTCTTGCCAAAAATTGTTGGTGAAAGTTGGGTCGCGATAAAAAACAATAGAATGTGACATGTCATGAAGCTTGAAGACCTGATCCATGAAAAGTTGAGCCACAATGGATGTTGTAAATGGGTGTTGAAGAGCACATAAATGAGCATACTTGGAAAGGCGATCAACTACCACCATGATGACTGATTTATTGCCCGATTTAGGTAAGCCTATAATAAAATCCATAGAGATATCCCGCCAAATAGCAAGTGGAATTGGAAGCGGTTGTAGTGTTCCAAGAGATTTGAATGTTTCACCCTTGTTGCGTTGACACACATCACATTCAACAACAAAATTATGAACATCTTGTTTCATACCATCCCAGAAAAAAGAACGTTTGACCCTGTCATAGGTTTTGTTAAACCCGGAGTGCCTAGTTGTGGGTGTAGAATGAAGCTTAGAAAGTACCGTGGATTTTAGTTTTGACTGTTTACTTAAATACAAACGGACTTTGTATTGAAGCTCATAATGGATCCAAGAGTACCCTGGGGAAACTGGAGAATTTGAATGCAATTGTTGTATCAGATGCAAACTTTTGGGATCGTGTAGCCATTCCTGGCAAACGGCTTGGAGCCAATCTGGTACAAAAAAGGAGAGAGAAAACAGGGACCCTTCATCTTTGTAAATTCTAACCTTGTACAATATCTACTGCAAACTGATATTCAAAAAAGAACAGAAAAGATACAATGGCAAATACAAACATTACACAGAGATTTTAAACCTGGAAACCCAAACCGAGAAAAACCAGCATATATTATATTCATACATTGTGTTACATTGTTTACAATGCAATATACATATAGGATCCAGCAGCATCCAAAACCCTAACCCAATGACCTGGATTAGTCCAAAACCCTAATTCCTTAACCGGAAATAGAAAACCATCGGCAAAAAAACACCATGTGCCGAAAAACCACCTAATATCATGTGGTCTCGAAAATATGTCGTCCCGGTAATATGTCATCCCGTAAATATGTCGACCTGGCGGAAATATGTCGGCCTGAAACCCCCCTCTAACCCCCCTGCGTGCCCGGTGCAGGTGCTCAGACACTACTACTCGTGCAAAGAATATAACACATACCCAACATTCTCCCACTTGTTGTTTTCTTTGCACACAGGGGGTTACAGGGTTACATAGTCAACAATCCAGGGCAGCAATGCCCATGAATCCTCTACACCAAGAGAACTTCTGAGTGCTCACATATTTTTTTAATGAATCTGCAACATTCTTCAAAGTGTCCACCTTCATCAGTGATACTTTCTTTTCTTCAATCATGTCTCTTACAAAATGATATTGAACATCAATGTGCTTTGTCTTTGAATGATAAGCAGGGTTCTTCGCCAAGAAAATT
>ML777347.1:29013-58806 GCA_009831015.1 Picea engelmannii
GTATTCCAACAATGGATAGCTTGTAAGATCTACAAGGTATTACATATTTATGAGGTTGAGAGACCAGTGATGGTTAGAGAGTGTTTGTAGACCTTAGAATACTTAGACGGAGCCCGGGAGAACCCAAAAAATGACTAAGTCACAATCAGTGGGCTAACTAGTCAAGAAACCATGAGATGAGTCAAAAGTAATTATGACTGTCAATTTGGTGGGGTGAGTGAATCTTAGCCCTTCGTTGACATAGATCTATCATCGGGAATGATCGAGAGCTAAAACTTGTGAAATTTCGGCGACGGAAATAAAGGTCAAAGAGAGAACGACAACCATCGATCCGGTCGAGATGATAAGGAGAGGTCTATGTCTTCTATGCTATGCACATAATTGTCGATGATCCAAAGGTGGGAAGAGGAATTTTTCGCCAGGGAAGTGTCGACGACGAAGTGGCACAAGAATTGACAAGAATCATCGATTTGTGCCTAATATGAGCATATTGTTATAGAAATATTTTCCTCACCCTATGCAACTTGCTCAGAAGGCCTTTTCCATTTCCCTATGAAGACTTGAAGTCCCATTTTGCAATTCTCAGAGCTAAAGATTATATTTTTCCACATATACGCACCCTAATTTCTATACAACATGTGTATACACAGATTGTACCATTACAACCCGCGTACATCAAGTTTTGTGCCCAAAATAAAAAAATGGTTTCGGGTTTCCATGTCACATCATGAGATCCATGATCCTTGACCTTCCATATACTAGAAACGTTCTGACTCGGCCCTTTAGTTCCATTTGAACGCTATAAATGGGCCATATCCAAGATGTGGAAGAGGGGAGAAGAATTCAACTTTGAGAGAAAAGTTACTCTGGAGAAATTATTCACTTCATATTAAGTCTGCATCCCTTTGTCCTTTTATGTCTGAACACATTGTTCATCCCCCAAGCTCTTCCCTGTTTGATGGAGAACCTCATTGTCTCTCTTACATGAGCTTTCCTTTGGTGGAGGATTGAAGTGGTGGAGGCATAGCTGGAAGGGACTTAGTTTCTCGGTTCCGAGACGTGCCGACATGGAATTTTGTCATTCATATACTTCTGTTGTTCATATTTTCATAGAAATATTCTTTTCTCGTCCAATTAATGTCTTGCAAATATTTCAATTGTTATTCCATGGGCGTATTTGTTATGAATATTGATGGATTATGCTAATTTATGTGCTAAATTTATATACTATCACGATATGATTGCATATCTTGGTTGTTAAGGACAAGTTGTAGGTATATAGCTTTGAGCCAAGTGCTCAACGATGGACTTCATCGAACGCTTAGACAAGGTACGCTCTTTATCTTGTCTTGTTAACATGTTTGCTTATATAGCATACTTGAGATTAGAGTTGATTTCTGCAGTCATTTCCGTCTGTTGTGTTTTACCCCATGCCATAGAGTGATTTTCCTCATAACATAATTGGCGACCATACTGGGGAAGGAATCTTCTTTTTGGGGTTTGGAGTGTTTTTCTCCTTTGATTTCTTTCGGTTAGCTTGAGTTTTCTTGTCATCTGACTGCTTGATAGCCTATTTTCATTTTGAGTCTGAGTTTCTTGGCCTTATCCTTAACTCGATAGTGTTTTAATACATATACACGAGTTTTCCCTTGACAGACGTGTACATACGCAAGTTGTCATTCTATAGGGTGCGTACATACGTGATTTTCTCCTGAACAATCACGTACATCATCCTTTTTTTCTTGATTCCTGAGTTTGATGTTTGTTGGGTAAGTTTTTATGGTTGCTGAGTCTTCTTAGGTCTCTGTCATAACTGTTAAGTTGCTGCAGAGTGATAGGAAGCCTTTCTTTGGTTGAGTTTTCAGGCGGTTTTTCTTTCTCATCATTCTTTTGATTGGTTGTCCTTGCATATTGGGCTGGGTGTTTTATTCTTGATATCCTACTTGGTTTGTCTCTGTTTTCTTACAGTAGGGTCTTTATATCAAGTTGTTGTCCAGTCCTTGCATTTTCATTCTTTTATATTGAAAACACAAAAAATATACATTTTGCATTGTTGGAATTTGATCTTTTGGGTTCTTATCATTGATCTTAGTACATGTATGGAAAGATTGCATCTTATTTGAAATTGTAGAATTGAATTGAAAATTGCATTTCGAAAAGTTTATCATTTATTAAGATTTGAAGTTAGGACGTTGCATTATATTCATATTCATTTCTTTTACTTGTTGAGTCATAACTTCATCAGTCTTACGATCGCACCTTTTGAGTAAACAAAGCCAGTAAAAGTAACGCTAATAAATTTAAAATTGATAAGAAATGATTTTATTTTTCAGGTTTCACAATCTAGCTTAAGATTTATAGCCATAGAATAGGATTTTGTGAGTAAACTTCTCCAAGGATATTAAACTCATCATATGTATCTAACTATGGGAGTGGTGAAATCCATTGTATAATTGGTGACGTCAGGGGGATCCTCTCACACTGGAGTTAAGCACAAGGTTGCGCGAGCTTGGTTAAGGAGATATCCCTCCAATACCTTCTTAGCTTCAGAGATATTTCTTGGGATCTATTTGTATATGGGGGTCTTGCTGGTACCTTTACCTCTGTGAGAGGCAGTGCTTTAGAGATTTCGAGCTTTGTTGCCCTGCCCATGCGGTGGACATAACTTACAACTGTTTTCCTACACATTGGTTATATTGTGGTGGCTTAGTTGTTTGACATAGGTAGCCACATAGGTTACTTGCAGGGGTTATTCTACAGGTACCTTGGGTCAGATAAGAGTCAGAAAACACACAACCTTTATGGAGGATTACCTCTCCAGGGGGATATGATCGACTAGTTTTTAAGCCCGTGAGGGCCCTTATAACTGATTATTATACCTATGATCTTTTGAAGGGAGTCTCAGGTCCCTCTTGGGCAAGGCATACCTACTTTAGGGAGGGAGGCCCCTTTCAACCACTTTATCCTATTTGTGTGCATATTGGCACTTTTGTTTATTTTGGTGTGCTCTTTGATTGTTAATTGGCCTTAGGATTTGTTTTTATATCTCAAGTCTTGAGTCATCATGGAGACAGACCAACTTCCTCGCAGGTCTCACCATTTGTTAATGTTACCATCGCATCTTGAGTCTTTGCCTTCTAAAAGGCATAAAGTTATCAAACATGGTACACACACCTTCACCTACCAAACTTGTGGTCATACAAGTATGAGTACTGAGTCAAGTCAGAAAGATATTGGGAGTCCTTCAACTCCCATACCTACTATAGTTAATGGTACTCCTTCGATGCCTTCAAACACCATGGTTGTAGTGCCGGAGGTTCCCATCATCACTCCTATCAGACCTATAGTTAATACTCAACCTATAGTCATGAACCCTTTTGGGTCTCTTTTTCAATCGTTGGGCTACAATACTCAGTCCATTCCTATGACCTCTAGCCCTTTTTCTTATGGTATGCTGAATTTCACATCACAATTTTGATCCTCCATTCTAGTGTCTAATCCAAATACTAGTATTTGACTTGGGGGCATGGCTCCTCCGCATATTCCTTTCTCGTTTGGTGGTGCGCATATTCCCCAAATGACTCCTACTGTTGGAAGCCTACCTCCTTTTCACCCCAGGTCTAATCCTCGTCTTAATGTTCTTGGATGGAGTAGTCAACCAGGTAGACAAGTTGTTGCTTATGTTCCGTCCTTTACACCTACCTCCTCCACACCAATTCTGACCAACATTTTTGGCATGACGAATCCACGTCTATCCTTTGGATTCCCAGCCGAAGGAGGTCAGTTTCACACTTTGGGAAATCCCCAACCTGGAGCTACTCCGACTGGGGGAAATATTTAAAATCTGCATCATAACATTCCTACTGGAATGGTTCCCAACCAACCCTTTATGAATCAGTTCAGAGTGGGGTTTTACAATCCTGGATAGGGCCATGGTGCATACCAGAACCCTCAATGGGATGTGATTCCCCAACAACAATATTTCCCAGGATCTTGGGGCCAGATGCCACAACCCCTATCCCTTTTCTAGACACGCTAAATTTTCCAAACTTGTCAAGATTGATGAATGACCCAGTGCGTCATGACCTGACATGGCCCATCGTCCCCACCAAGATTCCTTCAGATATTCCAAAATTTGAGGGCAATACTAGTGAGGATCCTGGTGATCACGTCACTACTTTTCATCTTTGGTGCTCTTGTAATTCCCTTAACGATGATTATATTCATTTAATATTGTTTCAACACACCCTCACGGGGGTCGTAGTGAAATGGTACATAGAGCTACCAAGGGGGACGTACAAAACTTTTAATCGGATGGTTTTAGTCTTCCTCAACCACTTCCAATTGTTGGTTCATTACAATTCCAGCATATAACTTTTTTTGGACTTCCGTCGGGACAAAGCCACCCATATCTCGGATCACATCCAAGAGTGGCATAGACATAAGAGGTTGATCAAGGCCTACATTCCTCTAGAGTTCCTATTTGAATGGTTTCTTAAATGTTTACAGCCTTACATTTCAAAGGATGTTTCTACATCTGGGGTAACATCTGAGGAAGAAGCAATTTTTAAAGCCCAACAGTTAGATCTTATATATGTTTAGTCTGGGATGTTATACGAAATTATTCATGACGTGTTGAGGTCAAGTTACGACCCTAGACAAAAGCCCGAGCCTCATTGAAAGCGGGGAAAATCCCCCTATTACTATACCAAGGTCAAATTACAGGCAAAGAAATGATCTCCCTTAAAAGAAGGCTCTACTTCTAAACTACCCCAAACAATCTGAGCTTAAAATACAAGAGAAGGAAAAGAGACTATACCTTAGGTCCTTTTGGTTGGTGATGACCTCCTTCTCCTTTATAGTTTCTTGGGCTGCTGGTCTCCTCCCAAAGCTGACCTACAAACAATTTAGACAAAAAAGATACAAGATATTCTATCTCTACTTATCAATGTTAGGGTTCAGATATGAATGTAAATGCATTAATAAATTAAGCACAAAAGACACAATATTTGGGACATAAACATAACTCTTGTATTCAGATGTGAAGATTACAAATGGTTACAACCTTCTTGTCGATTGATGCTCCACGAACCTGGTCTGGGCTCCTCTTACTATTTCTCCAAGTGCATCATTCCCGTAAAACCTCTCACAATCAACTGATCTCCTTGGGAAATAGGGAAGGGATTGTGTAGGAAGAGGGATGGAGGGGGAATGTTGAGGCCAAATCTTAAAAGGGGCTACAAAGCTTGAGAAAAAGGGGGAAGGAATTTTGGCAAAGTTTCTCTGTTTTAATGCTTAAATGTGGAATGGGACCCCAAAACCTCCTTTTATATGGAAATAGGATAGTTATTTGGTTTGGGGACGGGCTACCATGGGTGAATTGGTTGGGAAACCCTCGATAGCTTGTACACTCCACCAAATTCCTTGCAAATTTTTATTTTTTGCAACTTTGGAGATAAACGTGGGTTCTTTAGTATGTAGCTAGCGTATGTACGTGGGTTTTCTAGTGTGCATCTAGCATATGTATGCGGGCAATAGTGCAGCAGGACGCGTACATGCTCCAAAAAATAGTTTTTTAAAGAGAGATCCTCAACAGTGATTTGGAAAATTGTGCAAGTAGAAAGGCCAATGCCATGTATGCATAGGTAGGCAATTTTAGGGCTATAATAGATGCCCCCTAATGTTTGAGGTCAGAAGAGAAACTGATGGCCGAAATACATTACAATATATTTACTAGTGGGAAGGCATAGAGTCGAGTGAGCCCGGGACCAGAGTTCGGGAGGTGCCATTTGCAAAACAATAATAATCTCTATGAGGCAGGTATACCCATGCTCGAGATGAACTAATCATGGATGTCAATAAAGTACACTATAGATCCATGTGATATATAAATGTCTATATAAATTGTAGTCGCGAGCAACACACAGTGGATCTACATCTCAAAATCATTTGATGATATTCAAGTACAATATAATATGCATCGTCAAGAAGCATCAATGCCTGTGGCTAGATATGAGGACTTCATAGCTCAAGAAAAAACTTCAAGATCTTCAATCATTCAGGTAGGACTACAATAGGAGTGTAAGACTCACTACTCTGAGGTCTTCGACACGTCGTCAGGGAAAGACTGGAGGATCTCAATTGTTAGGCACAGAACTTCATCAATTTTGAATCTGGACTTGATTGAACTCTTGGGATGGTCGATTCATGAAGGTCAAGAGAAAAATTACAGAATGGTCGATTCAGGTTGGATAAAAATTCCCTTGGACAAAAGCACAAAATATGATCACACTTAGGCAGCGTAATATTGACATAATTTTGTGATGCAGGAGGCACCACAAACTCTCCAGACGTTTGGAAGAGTAACCAAATGGAGGAGGACACATATCTATGTAGCGAGAACAACTTCCTAAGGTCATACTAGATCCCAATGCTTGGAAAACAAATGAAAGGATGTGATTTGTCCAAGGTCGACTATCTTTCTGCCGAAAAAAGAGTGTATAAATCCCATCCCCTCTTTTTGGAATATTTGATTTTTTTGTCTTTTTCAATTTTTAATGAGCTTGAAAAAGAATAAAAAAATGCTACATTACAAAGGAGGAACGAGTGTCGCGAGAAAGCAAACTGGTTCCAAGTGCATGGAACATACTGATTCTTAGAGTAAGGAGACATGTGCAGGATAAGGACACTTGGGGAAAATTCCTCCATGGGTCAAGGTGTCAAATCACAAAGGCAAGAAGTGTTGCAAGGCTTGCATATAAGGAATGATTTAAAGGTTCAATTGAGAACAACATGGAGCCAACATTATTCCAAAGACGCAAAGATGATACCTGCAATGCGATGAATCATGACACAACAAGACTCCTTCCATGTAAATTTTTATGAACCCAGAGAAGGTAAGATCGGTGGTTTTTCACGTTTAGAGAGTCTGGAAAATGTTAAAACAAGACTTCGGGGAGTTCCTTTTTCACAATTAGTCTAATCAATTTGAAAAAGAGTTAAACTTATACCAAAAAGACGTCTATTCAAAACCATTTTAATGAGTGTGATTGAGACAAGATCACTCGACGATCTTTTCAATTTTAAGAAGTCTAAAAAGAGCTTAACTATGGACTCGTGACCTTTTTTTGAGTTTAGTCTCCTTAGCTTGAAAAAGTATAAAATATAACTGAGGATAACTCTCCCGGTGAGACAAGTCTCCCAAGGCGTACCTTTTTCCGCAATAATCTACTAGCTGGAAAAAAGGTTAAGCTCATGCCAAGTAGATGTTCTTTCTGGACCAATTTAATGAGTGTGAAAGGAACAAGATCACTCGGCGATCTTTTCATATTTAGGGAGTCTGAAAAGAGCTTAACTATGGACTTTGGGGGGGGGTTCCTTTTTTGTAAGTAATCTCCAAGGCCCGAAAAAGAGATAAACCAAAACCAAGGAGAATGTTTCTTTTTTAAAAATTTAGCCCTTCAGGCCTGAAAAAGGGTTAAACTTACACCTAACAATACTCTTCTAGCAAACCGAAGTTCCTAGAGAATACCTTTATTCGTAAAATTATCCATATGGACCGAAAAAGGGATAAACTACCATCGAAAAGATGTGCCTTCAAATTTGAGTTTGGCGGGCGTGAAGGGAAACAAGATCGCTCGACAATATTTTCATTTTTACAGAGTCCTAAAAGGACTTAAAGAAGACTCCAGGGGGGCAACTTTTCTCAAGTAAATCCAGAAGAGATCAAAAAGAATAAATACAATTTCGATGGATGTAGCTTTCGAAATTTAAGCAAGCTTGAAAGACAACAAGCCATGCTCATTAGGGAGTCCTATGGGTTAAGGTGAAGAATGATGATTAGAGAAAAGAATGAGGCTTCAATTTGTAATCATGGTAGGACTAACAAGGACTCCCAAGCCTATAGACAAACTCAAAGCATGGACGCCAAAAATGCAGCAAAGGATCTACCTAGGGCATCCATGTAGAGGTAGGCTCTACTACCTAATTAAAATACTTCTAAAGCAGCAGAGAAGGTTTCATGTTGCACTTTGGTGGGATCGATCCTATGGAAAATCATAAAAGACAACAATATACGAAAAGCTGGGAGTGAAAACCTAACCTATATGCAAGAGTTGGAAAAAATGACTTTTACCATGGGACGATATGAGTGTAACCGATCTCCAAAAAATTACCAAACTGAAAGGACAATTCCATCAGAATGACCCAAAGATAACTCAAAATAGAAATCAAGTAGCCTCCAAGTCACGCAAAGTGAAAAAAGGGACCAAATTAGGGCAAAAAGGGCCAAAAAAGTCTATAAATAGAGGTGAATAGCTCATTTTGACCATTGCAATTTGGAAATTAACAAAAGAAGTCAAAAACCCCTTTGATCAAAACTCGAATTTGAGGAGCTACGGTGGACGAAAACCCCTCCCACTTGGACTAAGTAAGTACAAATCACCCCCTCTTTCTTTTTAATCCATTAATTTGCATTTAATTTTTAGTTTGGGAGGAGCACGCCCTTGTAAAAGAGTCACCTTTGCATGTACGCGAGTTGTCCAAGGCCAACCCGCGTATGTACTCAAGCATATTAATAAGAAGCCTGAGTACATACGCGACTGTGTAAACTACAGCCTGCATACACCTCCTTTTGTAGTGAAAAAAGAAAACAAAAGTACTAAACGCTCTCCATATTTTGTGTGTGACGGGATGTATGTTCACTGGAGAGAGAGGGAACATGAGGAGCTGGAAGTTTTGGTCGAGCAATACCTTGTGGCCATTGCTATGCTAAAAAATTGTGGCTTGTGGAAATTTTTCTAGTGTCTGTTCATGAGGGAACAACCGAGGTTGCTCAACTCTCTAGTGGAGTATTGTCATCCATATGCAGAGGATTTTACGCTGGAGGGTCAATCTTCAACCCCGACTACAAAGGATATATACTTCTTGACCGAGCTCTCTAGGAGAGGGGAACCGATTAAATTGAGGACCTTTCCTCCGGGGCCATACAACATTGAGGACTACATCAGGATGTATTGTGAGGCTAGTACCGAGAAAGCAGGTTCTTAGGTGTCGATTCATAAGATTACCAGCCTCTCACTCTGCATCATGTTTTTCATGATCGAGCGAATCACAGGATCCACAACACTCCATCAGGCCTCTCGTGCACAGATGCATTGTGCAGTTCAATGCTTAGACACTATTATCTTTGACTGGAGTACTACCATGCTGATATGCATGAAGAGACAACTTACAGACTGTCATAGGCGTACAAAAAAAAACTTTGGTTTTGGCACAGTTCTATGCTCATTATTCTTTGAGAGAGTGCCTAGCATTAGCCCTAGAGAGACAGTACAAGGGCATATTGCCTCTTTCCCAACATTGTGCAGGTGGGCAGTTCTGCTTCCTAGGCAGGGTGGAGGAAAAATCCAAGAGGGCTTTGACAATAAATTCTTTGATTGGTGGGCCTGTCAAATTCTAGTGATAAAGGACTATCCCTATGTAGGGATAATATTCCTTAGAGATCCTGACATGCCCATGACCCCTGGAGAGGAGCGTGGTGAGATAGATAAGACATTTCCTTTTAAAGTTATTAAATTTTTATTATTTTTGTATATACCCTTTTTATGTGTATGTCAAAGTACTAACTTAGCATTTTGTTATGTATAGATGTGGGACCAGTTCAGCTGACAGACTTCTCTAGGAACAAGCATCGTCCTCGACTAGAGGCAAGACCAACAACAGTAGGAGGGCTAGCTGCAGTAGGAGGACCAGCAGCCGGGGAGGTTGATAGAGTCATACTACGAGTAGAGAGGAACCTTACTTCTCTCTCTCGTGCAAATCCTATGGCTGAGATCGAGGATATTCCCTCGGCTATGCAGCCACATGTAGTAGGGGTGCCTCGGACCTGGCTCCAATTATTTTGGCATCTTGCAAATGACGTTGTCCACTACAACAGGGCCAATAGGCCTAGACCTTAGATAGCGTAGGACTACTTATGTGTTGAGGGCACTTTTTTGTACTATATTTTTGAGGGCTTAAGCCCAACAATGTATACCGACTACTTTTGAGGCTTTCATGCCCACTTTGTACTCATGACACCATTTTTGGACATATATATATATATACATCTTTTTTTCTTTATGGATGAAATTTTTACAAATGTATTTACATGTGTATGTGTGTGTTTGACTTTTACATGTGACCAATATGCCAATCTAAAACTTGATTAGCTAGAGTATCAGTTAAAATATTGAATCTCCTAGGAACATGAATATAAGTAATATAATCAAAAGATCGTTCTAAGAGACGTACCCTAAGGAATTGTCGGTGAAGAGTGGGATCATAAACGTGGTAAACCTCATTTAACTGGGATACAACCAATTGAGTATCTAAGTAAACTCAGAGATGAGAAATACCATGTGACAAGGCATCATGTAGTAATTCTATCACTACATTGTACTTAACAACATCATTGGTTGCGTCGCCTAGACAAATACCTCTGAAAGATAGCAACTGGCCCCTAGGTGAGAAAATCACCCAAGCTGTGGAAGCAAGCCTCCGAGTGTGTTGGCTAGCGTCGTCCACGAACCCAACATAAACCTCTAATTCACTTGACATCTTCCACAGTGAAAAATAAAACATAAATAACTACACGTCCATAAAACGAAAAATAAACAAATGTATAAAAAACTATACATGTATACAAGAAGCCACACCTAGATGACCAACCTAAGTGTAATACTTCTTAAGGTAGAGCCCATTTCTAGGCTCCGCTAAGGCATTTTCCTCAAAATCAACTAGACAGTAAGCACCCCTCTCTAAGACCTCTTTCACAATGAAAGGTTTGAACCACATGGGTTTGAACTTCCCAGCCCCCAGGGGATCTTTGTCTTCTTCATAGACCAGGACAAGATCACCTTCAGAGAAAATATGAGGGCGAACGTATCGATCATATTGATACTTGACTTGTTTCTTATGATCCTCATTATCCAAGGCTACATCACGACGTTGCTCATCGAGCTGCTCGAGATATAGAAGACGTTCCTTAAGTGGTGAAGTGTTGGGATGTATTTCCACTACCAACTTCAAAGAAGGGATTTGACATTCAATAGGTAAGACTACCTCCAGCCCGTAAACGAGTTGAAAAGGTGAAAAACTAGTAGCAGTATTTACAGAAATTCGATAAGCCCAAAGCACTAAATATAACATCAAATGCCAATTTGACTTGGCCGAATTGATCGTTCACTGAAGAATAGCCTTGAGAGACTTATTCGCAGCTTCTACCTGACCATTCGCTTGTGGGTAATTGGGTGACAAATGTTCTTGTTTAAACCCAAGCTTTGATGTTAACTGAATCATCATTTTATTCTGGAAGTGACTACCATGGTCAGTGACAATCTCCTTCGGGATACCAAATCTAGCTATTATCTGATTGAAGACGAAAAGGACAGCAATTTCCCCATCATTGTTAAATGTTGGCATAGCTTCGACCCACTTAGTGAAGTAGCTGACTTCTACGATGATATAACGATGCCCCTTGGCAGAAGCCAGGTGATATGTAGTGAAATCAATCCCCAACTTGGTGAAGGGGCCAACAACAATAATTGGGAACATAGGAGTAGGGTGTCTCTGCATCTTCAGGCAGAATATATGGCACGGGTGTAACTTCTTGACGGCCTCAATACAATCCTTGATTAACGAGGGCCGGAAGTATCTTGCGCAAAGAATATTTTGGGTTGTTTCCAACCCAGACAGATGACTGCCACATGCTCCAATGTGACAGTCGTTCAAAACAAGCTCTACTTATTCATGAGTAAGACATCGTCGAAGAATGCAATCTACACCTCGGCGATACAAAGTATCATCGAGGATGAGATAATTTTGCGCTTGGTGTCGTTTTCGTCGATGCTCATCGTGAGAAGTAGAAGAGGGGCACTTCAAATTCTGAAGATACAAAAGTATATCTCCATACCAGGGGTCCGAAGATGCTATGAGAAAAATATCTTCGTTGATAGGTGACTCTTCAGGTGTAAAATCACCACTTTCGACCGACAGTTCTCAGATTAACTCAGTGAAGACCAAGGACATTTTAGACTTCTCTGAAATGAAATCTAAGTCAAACTCTTGGAGGATAACTATCCACTGACTGATTTTTTAGCCGATGGTGTGTCGCGTTAACAACGACAGTGGTCTTTCGAATTAATATATAGTGACGGAACCATTGGATGGCATGAACAACCGCCAAAGAAATTTTCTCAACATGTGAATAGTTAAGTTCCGATCCCACGAAGCCTCGACTAAGATAATATATAATGTTCTCTTCGAGCGCATCATCCTCTTATACCAAGACCATGCCGATTGTGGACTCTACAGCAGCCACATATAATAGGAAATCCCTGCCATAATCAGGAAGCCTGGGTAGAGGGAAAGATGTCATAGCGCATTTCAACGCATCAAAAGAGCGTTGAGATACTTCGTCCCAACATAATGGGACTCCCTTTTTTTAAAAACGCATGAACCCTTTCGTAATCTCGGCATAATTAGGAACAAAACACCGAAGAAAGTTTGTTTTCCTCTGTAAACTTTGAAGCTAGGGTATTATGCGTGGGGGAGGAAATTGAACTATCGCCTCAACCTTAAGAGGATAAACCATGGTCCCTTTTGTTGACACAATGAAACCTAATAAACAACCCGATGTCACGCAAAAGCTACACTTGTTTGGCTTCAAGAAAATCCGATAGTAGTGACATAGCTTAAAGATTAGTCATAAATGGACGGGATGATCAGATTTGTTGCGAGAACGTGATGCTAGATCATCCAGATATGCCTCGACTATGTGTATGTGGTCATGAAAAGAGAACGACGTGGCTTGCTGAAAAGTAGCTACAACATTCTTTACGCCAAAAGAAATTTTTCGATACGCGAAGGTAGCCCAAGGAAAAATAAAATCCATTTTATGTTGGTCCTCAGGTTGATTTGAATTTGATTGTATCCCGAAAAACCGTCCATGAAAGAAAAGTCTTTGAAACCCTCACACTCATCGACAATTTGATCAATAAACGAGGTTGGAAAGTTGTCTTTCGGGCAAGCTTTGTTCAAATCGTGGAAATCCATACAAACATGAATCGTTGCTTGCTTCTTGTTAACAGGAACTGGGTTTGATACCCATTCCATCAATTGCATGGGGTAGATAAAATCAGCTTTGAGGAGTTTTACTACCTCAGCCTTTATCGTCGTTGCTTTTTGAGGATTGACCGGGTGAATCTTTTGTCGGATGATTTGGCATCAGGATAAGTTGTGATCTGGTGTTCGACAATTCATGGGTCGATGCCTGGAATCTCCTCATAAGACCAGGAAAAAACTTCACGAAAATCCTTAAACAACTCAGTGTAAATTTGAACCTCTTCAGGGGAGCAATCTGCTCCGACGAAGACATTCTCCATGACGCCAAGGGTTTTGGAGATATCGATAGGAATCAATGCAACAATGCTTTCCATGTTTCTCTTGGCATAAACTCTGTGCATAGCCATAGGGTTAATAGGACAAGGGTTATCTCCATTAATGGTCATTACAAACTCTCCTGCTTCTATTCTCCTAAGCTCGGGAAGAAAATAAGATCTATGATGTAGATCATCCCAAGGTCTATCGGGACCAGTCATTTCCTCTAGAATCACCTCGTCAGAGGGAAATGTTAAGTCCAAAGGGTCATGAATGGCGAGAGAGTCCTGATCCCAAATAGGCTCGAGAACTAGATCTAACTCCTGTGGGGGAGCCGAATCGGGGTTGGCCGAGGCTTGCTGGACAACAAAGTACGCAACCTCAACAATGGATAAGGGCATCGCCATGCCAAGATGCCCTATCCCTTCCATCAAAGCTAATGGGGAAGGTAAATTCCATAGGTCATGAAAGTATCTCATTTTAAAAGATGCCACTTGAAAAATTGTAGCCCTCGAATGGTCAGGGATAGTCGAAATAAACCTTACATCATTGGAAGGTAGCGGATAATCAAAAGTTCCCATCAACAATGGAAACAATCCGACACCTAAGTTGACAGTGCCTGGCTATAGGTTATCAATCATTGGGACCATGGAAGCCCCCGATGAAGGGTCAGGATGAGAGAAGGACAACCGATCAACGATTATAATGTGGCCTTTGTGCGGAAAGAATAAGACCCAAAAAATGGTGGCTAAAACCGCATGCATTTCATAAGTGCAACTCCGTCCTAACATAAGATTGTAGTCGAGGGGCGCATCGACTACTTCAACCTCGACGCACATAGTTTTACCCTCCAACTGCACGGGGAAAGAAGGGATTATATCGTGTGGTCTGAACGATTGACCATCAAAATTTGTAATTAATGTAGGTGATGGAGACAACTCAGGCTATCCTATGGCCCTCCAATATGCCAATGACATCGCGCAAGTCGAGGCACCCTCATCAACCACCATACAAAAAAAATTATGTGTCAACGATTTTGTGGTGTATGCCACTACTATCTGAAAGGCGACATGGTGAGGAAGACGAGGTTTAAGGTCGGTTGGATAAAAAACGATCATTCTTGAGTTACTAGGTTTCACCAGTGCCAAGTTGAACAACAAAGATTTTCTCTATGAGGGGAAAATATGGAGAACCTCCATAGTAGACATTGCACAAGGGGTCTGTGCCAGATCCTCTATGATGGAGTAATTCTGAGCAACCCTCAGATTTGGGTTATGAGAATCCTTCTTGAATGCACCTTTAGGGATACGAGTCATTGTCTCTCCCATTGTCCTCTTAATTTGAAGAGGATTCAATGGTTTGGAGGCATCTTTTCCCTTTTCAACAGATTTTGGCATTCCGTAGTCGCGAGTCTTGGTTGATAAATGAGCATCGGTGTTCATCATGTAAATGTTTGCGGCCAGGTTGTTAGGATTAGGCGTGGGGGGTCCCTTACTACCCCCAACCACGCTTGCGGATGCAGAAGCCTAAGCCATATTTTTCCCTTGTGGAAAAGGATTTGTCAACACATCAGTTCGTTGTTGTGCTAGTAGCTTCTAGGCTTCCGCAAGCCAAGGGAAGATATGAGTTAAGTGGTCGTTCGTGTAAAGCTTACATAGAAAATTCACTTTCCCCTTTTCAGTTTTTCCCTCACCAACATTGTTATTAGCCTTTTTTCCCCCCTTACCCTTCTTGTTTTTATGTTTCTTCTTTCCCTCGTTTTGTTGGTTGGCCCTGGGAATCGTCGATTTCACACTGTGTACATCCAATGTCTGGGTTGCAGGGGCAGCTGAACTAGGAGTTTGGCTGGCCATAGTTTGTTGAATCAATAATTGTTGCAATTGATTAGACAATAGATCCGTGGACTTGCTTTGTGTTGTGCCCACTATGCTATCAGCGTGGGGCCTAGAATTTTGTTTGGACTTATCGAGAATGGATTGTGTTGCGTCGGGTAAGATCTCGTAAAGAATTTCAGACTGAGAGTAAATCAGTTCCAACTATTGGGCTCTCATAATAGCCTCTTCTTCAGAAAACACTATGTATGTTTCAACGTCTTTGGACACACATGGAACCAAAGAATTTAAGAACCACTCAAGAAAAAATGTAGGAGGGACCTTGACCTTAATCAAGCTCTTTTGTCTTCGCCATTCATGGACATGATCCAAGATGTGGTCGGATTTAGTCTACTCAAAGTTGGCCATCAAATTGGTGCCGACATCATATCTCACTAGCAATTGGAAATGGTTCAGGAAAACCATAACCAGGTCATTAAAGTAAGAGTACTTCGAACTATCGAGCTCGATATACCATTTCGTTGCACCCCCGATAAGAGTGAGTTGAAATAGGCGCAACTAAATGAATTCATATTTCAACGAGTTAGATGAGAACCACAAGTGATAAGTAGTCACGTGATCACCTGGATCTTCACCAGGCTTGCCCTTGAACTTAGGGATATCAGAAGGCAACTTAGTCGGCATGGGGGGCCAATGCAGATCATGACAGATCGGGTCATTCAATAATCTCGACAAGTCTAGTGAATGTAGGGTTTCCAGAAAGGGTAGTTTTGGTTGCAGAGTATTTGCATGAAACAAGGGGCCTAGATTTTGAATGGCACCAGGTTGCTAGGAAAAGTTGGATTGTTGGCCAGGGTTTTGCTAGAAACGATGGCTCTGACCAGCAAAAGGAAGTTGTGTTTATTGTTGCATCATCGGCTGATTCCCAAATTTGGACGACATGGATTGCGCATGGATTTCTCCCTGTGTAGTGTTCCAAGGACCTTGGTTGGGATACCCCCAATCGATCCTCCTAGCATAGGTACTGAACCTTGCCCGAGGTTCCATTGAGTATGGAAAGGGTTTCCCCCGACTCGCATCCCTTGTGATGGAAACAAGCCCTGCCAAGGATTCCAAAGACCTTGTGTGGAGTATACTCCTATCATCATACCCTGCGAAGGAATGGGAACTTGCACATGGTTTTGTTGACCAAAGTTGGGGTTTGCCCCAGTCGAGAAAGGAGATGAAGAAAAAGCGTTATTTCCAAACGCACCAAACAAAGAGAATGACATAAATCCCACTGATGTCGTGTAGGATGAAGGTCCTAAACTACCTCCACTAAACAAACTATAGTTAGCATTAGGCCCTATCGGCTACTGAAACGTGCCACCGAGCGATGGGGATGGAGGAGGTATATGACCCCCACAGTAAGGAATAGAATTAAACTGGGTAGTGATGCCTGGGACGAATCCTTACAAGGGAGCGTTAGAGCTCCCTGCCCCCAGACCCATGGTCTAGAAAGTAGAGTAAGTAAGAATCAATTTCGAGTCGAAACCAGGAATCCCATATGAGGAGGGAGCACCCGACGTGTTCTGAGTAAAGGGAACAGTGGTTGAGACCATTGAAGGAATCGACCCACTACCTGAAGTTGTGGGTGTCAGGACAAGCGTAGTTCTGACAAGCGGAGGTGGGGAAGGAGGTAAAATGCCCCCTCTAGTGGCAGTTGTGACAGTAGTACGAGGACTCCTAGACGAAATAGTAGCATTTTCATCCAGTGTCACTCGCTGAATGAACTGGCATTTAGGAGAAGTCACCTTGGGGGGGACTATATGAATTAAAAGTGGCATCAATAAGTCGATGATCAAAGGATTCAATGGACTGAAACCATCGGTCTCAAGGTCAGAAATGATAGATACCTCTGGATTTGGAAAGTCTTCTCTCATATCTGGCTAAGGTATAGTTTCCTGCGGCCCAGTAGCTTCGAACGATCCTTCTTAATCTAGCCTATGCCTCAACGGTGGCGGAGGTGGCTCCAAAGTAACCGATGATAGGCCCTGAAGCCTATGCGAATGACGGAGATGTTGATATTCCACTTTGTGAAATGATCAACTGACACTAAGAGATTTTTCTAGCATGAATCACAGAGCACAAACTAAAATTTCCTAAAGGAAAATCAAGCAGACAACTAACTAGTAGGAAGAACAGTTACAACAGTCAAGACTGGAGCCACTTACCGGTGTAAGTGCAACTCGAACATAGAAGCACCCTCCGGGTATACTCTGTGAAGCGTGCTCGATGTCTATCCTAGGTACCGTGGTATACTTCCACAGTTACCTGTGTAAGTCTGTAAAAATTGGCAACTAGGTTGCCAGCTCGCAGTAAGTTACCAGGCGGGTACAGTCGACAGTCGGGCAGATTGTAATGAGTAGGATAACAAGTTTGAAGCCTTTCAAGGGTGTCATAAGAAATTGGTTTGGAAGAGAACTAAGGATATTGAATGGATTTGAGTTCCATGAAGCTCTGTAGGCAAATGTGATCAGTGTGATTCCCAGGAAGGACACTCAATATACAATCCCCACTACATTTGGTCTGACTTTGGAGGGGTTATCTCCTCTACATTTCCTTACACAACCTCATGTTTAGCCCATGTGTTAGAGAGGGGTCATGACTAACTCTTACGATGTTGGACTTTAAACACTCCCTATCTCAGACTCCAATGTTTGTTTTAAATGGCCTTGAAGAGTTTCCTCTTCACACCTATTTCAAGGCCCTAAAAGCCTAAACTAGTCGGTGAACCCTACAAACATAAATTCTAGTAGATTTTAAATTAAGAGTTAATTTTATGGTCTTGATTTATGCAAAGGATGTGATTGTGCAACTAGTGGTGTTTGGAAGAGACGAAAAACGAAGAAAAATTTAGAGCATTTATATGAGAAAGCAACTAAATACTTCGAGTTTAAAGCAAAAGCTTGGAAAATCTTTATAAAAACCAACTTTTCAAATTAATGTTTCAAGATATTATAACTAAAAGTTTCCTAAAAGAGATTTTTCATTTCACGATGTAAAACTACTTACACTTTCGGAAAAGCAAGAAAGAACTTTGAAACTGAAACTCTTTTCTTTTGCAAACAAACAACATACACTACTCTACCAAAGTGAATGTAAAAATACTTTTTGATTTTTTTTTTTTGAAATGATGGAAGGAAAAAATAGAAATAAAGATTATTTTTGTATTTTCAAAGCATATAATAGGATAAAAGATAAAAGAACCCAAAATTGACTCAAACCCTAGGCCAACTATGTAAACGCAGGGACTCAAAAGAACCCAAAGGAGGATCTAAAACTTGATAGATCACTCTAAACCTATAGGGAATCAAAAGAAAAACAAGAAACAAGCAGAAACTAAATATTTAACCCAATCCTACAACAACTAACAGAGACTCTGTAAAAGTTCAAGAAAGGCCTGGGAAACCCAAGGATTCTAACAAGAAAAAGAAAAACAATCTCTTTTTTCAAAACCCTTTCATGCCACAGAGACGCGAGTTGTTCCACCAGTAGCCTGTGTATGTACGTGGGTTGTCTACTGTGCAGACTGTGTATGTACGTGGGTTGAGCCAAAGTAGAGCGTGTACACCTCTGAGATTTTTCAAAAAATAAAAATACTTGGTAGGATGATTGGGCAGGGAGAGCTAGTAGGGACCTTGAAGGTGACCAGAGACCGTACAATGACTCAGTAAAATTGATAAAAACTCAAAAGGAATTGAAAAAACCAATTACAACCAAAATCCTCCCTCTAAAACCCTAGAGGGACTCCCCAGTGGATTCGCCAATTCTGCTAGTGGGGAAAATCCCCCTATTACTATACCAAGATCAAAGTACATGCATAGCAATGATCTCCCTTAAAAGACAATTCTACTTCTAAACTACCCCAAACAATCTAAACTTAAAAGACAAGAGAAGGAAAAGAGAGTGTGCCTTAGGTCCTTTCGGTTGGTGATGCCCTCCTTCTCCTTTGTAGCTTCTTGGGCTATTGGTCTCCTCCCAAAGATGACCTACAAACAATTTAGACAACAAAGCTACAATATATTCTATCTCTACTTATCAATGTTAGGGTTCAGATATGAATGTAAATGCATTAATCAATTAAGCACAAAAGACACAATATTTGGGACAGAAACATAACTCTTTTATTCAGATGTGAAGATTACAAAAGGTTACAACCTTCTTGTCGGATGATGCTCCACGAACCTGGTCTAGGCTCTTCTTATTGCTGCTCCAAGTGCATCATTCCTGTAAAACCTCTCATGATCAACTGATCTCCTCAGGGAATAGGGAAGGGATTGTATAGGAAGAGGGATGGAGGGGGAATGTTGAGGTCAAATCTGAGAAGGGGCTGCAAAGCTTGAGAAAAATGGGGAAGGGATTTTGGCAAAGTTTCTTTGTTCTAATGCTTGAATGTGGAATGGGACCCCAAGACCTCCTTTTATATGGAAAACATATAGTTATTCAATTTGGGGATGGGATACCATGGGTGAATTGGTCGGGAAAACCTCGATACCCTGTAAGCTTCGCCAAATTCCTTGTAACTTTTTATTTTTTGCAACTTTTGGAGGTAAACGCAGGTTGTTTAATATGCAGCTAGCGTATGTACGTGGGATGTCTAGTGTGTAGCTAGCGTATGTAAGTGGGCAGTAGTGCAGCAGGATGCATACATGCTCCAAAAAATAGTTTTTTAAAGAGAGATCCTTAGCAGTGATTTGGCAAATTGTGCAACTAGAAAAGCCAATGCCATGTGTGCATAGGTAGGGAATTTTAGGGCTATAGCACTCATGCCGATGGCATTATAGGTTCCACAAATGTTAAATATACAGACTTGGTGACAATCTAGTTAAAAGATTTTTCTCTAAACCAGTATGTAGGAGGGAAAGCTTCATTTGTGTCCTCCACTCCCACTCAGTCGGCGGATGTACATTCTATGTAGTCGTCGACCAACCTGAATGGTAACCAGCAACCAAGAGGGAATAAAAGGAAAGGATGTGGTAATAATCATAAGGGTGGGAGGAATAATAATAATAAACCCAAGGACAACATTAACAATGAGAAATCGAACAATAATGTTGGTGAGGGCAAGAAAGAAAAGGGAAAGTTGAAGTTTCCTTGCAAGATTTGTACTGATGATCACCTTACCCACTTGTGCCCAAAACTCGAGGAAGTTGCGAGGATTTTATCTCTACCACCCACTGTGTTGACTAATCCTTTTCCACATAATCATCACATGGCGTCGAGCTCCTCTAATGCCGAAAATGCGGTGAGTGGAAGTCAAAACCCATCGATGCAAGACAGTGACCATCTATGCATAAATATGGTCAAGTCAGAGATTAATGTAGCCACTCAATCTCATGATTACAGTCCTTCACAGGTTGTTCCTGGTCTAGAGTCTCCCCTTCCTCTGGAGAATCCTTTACACATCAAAAAACCAGAGCCTCTGCCTCATATTTCGAAAGGATTACTCAAACTCTCTACCCACAACCTTAATGCTAGAGCTTCCTAGAATTACTCTATTGTTGAGGATCTGGGTCAAACCCCTTGCACGATGTCATCTCCGGACATACTCCAGACGTGTCCTTCACAGAGGAATGCCTTGTTATCTACGTTAGGAGCTCTAGACCCCTGTGGCTCTAAGGTTATCAATTTTTACGTCACAGATGTGAAGCCTCACGTGACTTACCACATGGACTTCCAAATCCATGTGAATTAATCAAAGTATACCATCAAATGTACTATTATTGATGAAGGCGCTGCAACGTGTGTGATGTCCCTAACCTGTTGGAAATCCATTGGCTCTCCAACCCTCTCTCAATCTATGACCATGTTGACCACATTTGATGGTCATTCTTTCCATCCCCACAATATTCTTCCTGCCTTTCTGGTCCAGTTAGGTGGGAAGATAATGGAGGTGGATGTCGAGGTGGTTGATGCACCCCTTGACTATAACTTATTACTAGGGCATAACTTTACTTATTCTATGACTGTCATCATATCGCCTATTTTTCATACTTTATGTTTTCCTCACGATGGGAAAATCGTGACAATCGATCTATTGTCCTTTACGTATGCTATCCCCAATGCATCAGTTGGACCATCAATCCCCGTTATCGACAATTCTCAGCCGACAACTGAGGATACTGGTGTCAGAATATATTCCTCCCTTATGGGTACCTTTGATTTCATGGCACCAATTCATCATATCTATGCCATGTTCAGTAGGTCTACTTCATCTATGAGGTTCATTCCTTTCCACACTTCATATTTTAACAATCCTTGGACCCTACCTTCCCCGACCATGTCTTGTGAAGGTCAGTCACATATTGGAAAGGAAATTGCACTGTCGATGACAAAGATAGAGTATCAGGTTGTTCTTGACTCTAATGCCAACCCAGATCCTGTCTCCTCATAGACAGACGAGGAGGATCTTGTTCTCCAACCCGTATGGGCCACTTCATCATCTTTCTCCCATGATTTCCTAGACAAAACTTTACCTTTAGATGAATCGATCTTAGAGGCCATGAATGGTTTTGATAAGCCATGGGATGATATGCATCATCACTCTAACTTTCTCCCAGAGCTTGTTAGGATCGAACGAGATGATTTTAGATCCACCTTGAGTGAGATAGTCAGTCATGCCATAGTTCCACTAGATACGCACGACATTTATGACAAAGGAAACATGGTGAGTATCTCTCCTACCATCATGATTGATATCTCTCGTATTCCTAGTAAATATGAAAATGTATATATCGGTGTGAATTGCTCGCCTGAAGAAATTCAGATCTACACCAAGCTCTTCACAGAATTATGTGATGTATTCACTTGGTCATATGAAGAGATGTCAGGAATTGACCCTCAAATTGTCGAACATGAGATTAAAACCTACCCATATGCTAAGCTTGTTTGGCAACGACTTATAGATGTTAATCCTAGGAAGGCCCCTCCTATTAAGGCAGAGGTGGAGAAACTATTGAATATTAGTTTTATCTACCTAGTTCTCTTGACTGAATGGGTATCCAATACCGTTCCCGTAAATAAGAAGCAAGGAACCATTCATGTGTGCATGGACTTTCGAGACCTGAAAAAGGATTGTCCAAAAGACAACTTCCCGACACCCTTCATTGATCATATCTAAAAATGATCTCCCACAAGAGAGTGAGTTATGTCAAAATGAGAGGCAACGTCCTCTATTTATATCATCCAAATGACCTTTAATTAGAAAATAGGTCATTTAAAACAACCGACAAGGTTGACTAACAATATTACACTATTTTTTACATTAAATGCTAAACATGTCAAATATGAGCTCAAAAGGGAGACATCAGGCCCCTTGGAGGGAGACGTTGGCCCTTTTTGGGCAAGATCAGCATCCAGGAAGCAAAACATTGGCCTTTCTAGGGATTTTCCAGGCTTCCACACATGCCAAATGACCCCAGCACACTGCCACATGCTCCAGAAAATGTTCAGCTACCTCAGGTGAGGTCTTGTCCATCAAAAGCAATCGTCCCATATGCAGTGGGTGATTTCCCCTAGGCCGGGCTCTGCCAAAGTGTCCTGGGTAGGATGTCCTTCTTCCATCTCGTGCATTGGCTCATCACAACGTTGTCTTGTCTCTACCATCCCAGCAACCATCTGATGGGCTCTTCAGCCCCATGGAGGTCCGACCTAATCATATCCCCATGTGTACCGGTCCAATGGTACCTGTCCATCGGGCATCGTCCTGCACATCAAAAACTACGCCCTCCATGGGCTCATTAGTCATCAGGATCATAGAAATGTCAATCATATTTCATCATTAAATTTATCAAATACATGCATGAAATCCCTAACATATCGTCTAAGATCTCAAAGACATTACACATATCTACTATACAAAGCTGAAGAAACCAACAGAATAACCTATTGGGCTAATACCCACAAGAAAAGGAAAGTTTCCTCAGAGGATCATTCAAGCCATGTATATGAAGTGGTATGGTCTTAGGGATGTCTAGTCATAGTAAGACCAGGGGTAGGTGTTGTCTGTGGGTGCCTCTATAGGAGGTGTGTTGTACCCGTCATGGATGCACTTTTTCCAAGCCCTTTTATTGCCTTTATTTTTCGTATATTGCTTTTCTTTCTTTTTTACTTCAAGGTCTGACCAGAGGACACTGCCTTGGCGTGGTGACTAGAGCTGACAGTGTTACCCACTGGTATCTTCACAGAAATGATAAGGTTGGCTCGTGATGAGACCCCCTTTCCTTTGGCCATGCAACCAAAGGTCACTACCCTAGCGTGGTGACCAGATAATGGCAATGTCATACTGCTGGATACCTATGAACATAATGGGCCAGCTCGTGATGAGACCTCCCATCCTCTTGGTTAGGTCTTTTTTTGTTATTTTTCTTAGGGTACCTTTAGTTTCTTATCGAGAGGCCTTTTATTGCCTTCTCGGGGATCCCTGGGTGAAGCATCTCTAGGTTTTATTTCCTATGGATTTTATCTTTTACCAGCTACTTTTACCCCTTGGGCCTTTAGCCACTTCTTCCCACAAGACAAAGTGTAGCCCCCAAATGGTCATCCTAATGGACGGACTAGGGGAATGGGATCGATGTGCGGGAGATAAGATGTAAAATGATAAGATGGTGGGAGCGGATAATGGATCTACAAATCCCCCTTGGTGGCTAACCAAAACCCATGAATACAAGCTTGCTAAGTCACCCCATTAGTCACCCCAACAATGGTCCAGTGGATTAGTGTAAGATCCAAGCAGTTATTAGAAATGTAAGGAACCTGATGCATATATAAGAAGGTTATAACGATCAAACATGACACATACCATGATACCTTGGACTAATTACCTCATGGAACAAGAGTCATCTCCGATACAAGTCCAAGCCGATGGTGATGGAAGTTGTTGCTGCTGACAGGAAAAGTCTAGCGAAGAAGAAGAAGGATGGGCCCTCCAGGTCCATGCTTCAAGTCAATCCTGCTCTTGGTACTCCATGTCTAGGACCTGTGGGCCTTGAGACATGATCTCCTAGTTATCCCTAGATATCAGGGATAACATCTGGCTCCAACTAAGGGACATGTGCTCACCGTAGAGCGCATGAGAACCTCAGCAATCTCTGGCATAAACCTGTAGACCTGCTCACACTTGACAAGAAAGCATCAACGACAAAAGGTGGGGTGGTGTTGCCACCCCGCAAAATAATACATGTATACATATGAGATAAAACAATCAAGATGCATATATAAAGGAAACAAACAATAAATGCAGATGGTATAATACACGGAAATGCCTACCTATTCATACTTACCTGTACGATCATGTGTCTTGAGGATAGTAACGCTTGATATGTAAAGCGTTTACTAACAATTTAAGCATCTCTCCTTCCATCGTCTCCAGGTTGAAGGAATTTGAACCTGCACAACTCTTGATTTTATAAGGGCCTCCCCATAGGCTGTCAAATTTTTTGTGCATATCGGGCTTCTCTTTTCTTTTATCCCACAGTAGGACAAGATCTCCTTCAGTGAAACTTCTTTCTTTGGCTTTGTGATCAAAAGTGTTATTTATCTTTTCTTGGTTCCTTGTTATTTGACCCAGGGAATTTCTTCGAGTTTCATCTAATTCTATGCCCATCTAGTGAAATAGTCTGTGGCATTCGGGATCCATCGATAGCCATTACTAGAATTGTCTTTGAATTCACCAATAAAATCCAGACCCCACTGTTGAAACGGTGCTTCCACTACTACTGGTTTCAAAGGTTGGGTTGGGAGCTTTGGTTTGCCGGTGAAGTATTAGCAAGGTTGGCAAGACCGAACGTGTTGATAAGCATCTGAGAAAAGTATTGGCCAATAGTAACCAGCCCTCAAAATCTTGTGGGCAGTAGTACGTGCGGAAAAATGTCCACCACAATACCTATAGTGTAATTCCTCCAAGATTTGCTTTGCCTCATCCTTGTTCACGCATCGTAGTATAACACCATCGGGATTCTTCCACCCAAGTCTGTCTTCTGTCAGGTAGTATTTCATAGCCTTCAACCTCAAATCTCTCCTCTTGTGATCTACCAGGTGATCAAGGCAAGACAAGTTTTTCAGATAATAAACTATGTCAGAATACCACTTATCATGTTCTAGTTCACTGACTATTACATTTACCTGCTCATTTTCACCCATCTGTATGGCCTCCTGATTGCCTTCAGTCAGCATTTGGGACAAACCTTGTCCCTTTATTATCTTGGTGGGTTTTATCTCTAAGTAATACTCTTAGATTTTTGAAACCCACTTTCCTCGTGTGCCCATACAGTTGTGTTGTGACAAAACATCCTTTACGGCTGGATACAGGACATAAGCCTTGATTTTATTATAGCCGATGTAATTTCTGAAGTGCTTGAGGGACTTGACCAAGGCATAAGCATGCTTTTCTGTGATGGTGTAGTTCAATTATGAATCTCTCAGGACTTTTCTTATAAAGGCCACGGGATGTTCAAAGTTTTCAGCATCTTTTTGCATCAATACACCTGCAATAGTGTCCCGGGATGCAAATGAGAAAATTATAAAATCCCGTGAAAAATCAGGACTGATCAAAACCGGGGCTTGAGAGATGGCGTTTTTTATATCTTCAAAAGATCTATCAGTCTCATTTCCCCATATGAAAGCAACTTCCTTCTTTAGTAGAGCGCTTAATGGTTTTATCCCTTCAACAAATTTAGGCACGAATCTGCGGATGAAGTTGATTTTTCCAAGAAAAGATTGCAGGGCTTTCTCGTTGACTGGAGGATGGACATCTTTTATGTATTGGACTCTTTCAGGATCAATGGAGACTCCTCCTGGTGAGGCCACGTGTCCTAATAGTTTTCCTTCATCAATCCCAAAAACAAACTTCTTTGGATTTAGTGAGATGCCATACTTCCTACATCGTTCAAAAACAATCCTGAGGTGGGAGAGATGGTCTTTCCTTTCTTTGGACACAACTGTGACGTCATCTTGGTAAATTTCTATGATTTTTTGTATGAGGTCTCTAAAGGCACAGTCCATTGCTCTCTAAAAGGTGGCACCTGCATTCATAAGACCAAATGGCATTCTCAAGTACATAAAAGTTTCCTAGGGTGTAGTAAATGCAGTCTTGAGTTGATCCTCTCTTTTGAGTAAAACTTGGTTGTATCCCAAGAATCCATCCAGCATCGACATCATTCCTGCTCCTGTGACTCGTTGAAGAAGATGTTCCATGTTTGGGAGAGGATAATTATCCTTTAACGACATCTAGTTGAGGTTGCGTAAATCAACACATAGGCGGATGTCACCATTTTTCTTCTGAACAACTACCAGATTTGACATCCAAGAAGAATACCTGATCGGGGCTATGATACCGGCGTCAACCATCCTTTGGAGTTCCTTTTGTATCTGCCCAGCTAACTTCGGATTGATGTGCCTTAACTTCTACCAAAAAGGCTTGGCTCCTTCCACCAAGGGTATAGCATGTTGGATAACATCTCCTCTATAAGCCTTTAATTCGTCATAGTTCCAAGCAAAGGTATCTCTGAATTCCCTAATGAGCTCCAATATTTCCTTCCTCTCTTTCTCGGTAGTTCCCTTTCCTATCTTGACCGTTCTTGGGTCCATTTCAGTAGCGATGTTGAATTCCAAGGCTTCCTCAGCTTGCTTGTTGGTTCTTTTCCCCTTGAAAACATCATGTCTGTCAAAAAGATTCTCCAGAGGAATACAACCTTTCGGTAAAGTATTGTTTTCCAGGTTGATGATTTCCAAGTCCATAGAATCATCCAGGAAATTGATTTGTGTATCTGTGAATTCTTTTCTACTATCCATGAATCTAATAATTTGATCGTCATCTTCGAAAACCTGCCAGTGCTCCAGATTGTCGGGGATAGAAGGTCTAAAAAGAACCTCCATTTTGCACTGATCATGAAGGGGTCCTTCACATGGTTGCAGAGTGGAATATGAGACAGCCAGAGCGTCCGCCACATGGTTTTCTTCTCGAGGAACAGCTTCAATTGATATATTTTTGAAGGATTTTGAAAGATTTTGAGCTACATCTTGATACTTCTTTAACTTCTCGTTCTTAGTTGCGAATCTCATTAGAACTTGTGAGACGATGAGGTCTAAATCACCCTTCACCTCCAGGATTGTGGCTCCCTTATCGATTGCCAAATTAAGTCCCAGAATCAAAGCTTCGTATTCAGCCACATTGTTAGTGCAATGGAATTCCAGCCTATAAGAATGGTAGAAAATCTCACTTGACGGAGCTTTTAAGACTATTCCAGCACCTGATCCAAAACTTGAGTGTGAGCCATCAAATTCTAAGATCCATATTCCTTATGTTTCCTCGACTGTATCCATATCCAATTTTCCTTCTTGAATGAGCCAATCATTTAGACTGTTGTTGATGCATAAAAGTTGATCATCTATCTCATCGGGGTTTTCAACCGGTGATCCCACAAAGGGTTCATTGTAGATGGTATAAAATCCTCCTTCAGGATGAGGGATGATTGATCCGAATTATTTTCGGCACGAAATGAGAGCGGAGATATAACATAGAAATATTCAGAGATATTGCAAGAGAGACAACAATATAACAAAGATATAGCAGAAATATAAAAATAATCACAGATATATAGTAATACACGATTTCTATTAATGAAATAAATGTACAGAGACTGTAAAAGTACAGAGTGAAAGACTCGCTAGAATGGTGGTAGCTTATCTCTGAGAAGAGATGTGACGGCTACTCGCATTCGTGGAAGATGATTACAATGAGGCTCTAGAGGCCTTTTTACAATAAACAGGAATGCCAAAAGTCCTAGACATCAAAAAACCTAACCCTAGGAGATGAAGCGCCAAAAGTCATGTGGGCCCCGTTTGGGTAAGTGAGTACATCAACTTCCCAGGGTCGTAACTTTTGCATACGATCTCCGTTTTAGGCGTGTGATAGCTCGTTGGAAAGGTATTGTTGAGGAGATTCATTTTGGGGGCTCAATCATGCCTTCAGCTATCATTGAGAACCTCGATCTCGAAAAACCTTCATTTGGACCCTCAAAATGGCCCCAGAAGTTAAAACCTGCTAAAAATAGTAAATTGCCAAAATGGCCAGAAAACCGTTTTGAGCCATTTGGAAATGGTGGGTGGCCACCAATATCCACCTAGATCAATCCTCCCTCCTTAGGAAGCAATGCTATCCATTGCGTTGATTTCTCGGGGGAGAGGGAAAAGCATTTGTTGAATCTACATCTTGGTGAGCTGCTTGTCTTGCTGGAGAAGTATTTTAAGAATCATATTCTGAATCAGGGTTCGGCTCGTTGTCTTTGATCTCGGCCACCAATGACTGTTTTGAGCGACATTCATTGGTGTTGTGCCAGGGTCTTTTGTGGAACTCGCACCATTTCCCGGTTTCCTTCTTTGTCTTCCCATGACCCTTCTTTTCCTGTGGCTTAGACTGGTTTTCAGGAGACTGTTTGTTAGGGCTATCTTTGTCATACTTTGGTTGTTGTGGATTTGCAGACCTGAACTCCCATTTGTTCTGGTGCTTAAATTTCTGCTCGATTTTAACAGCATATTGATAGGCAGAACCGAGTGATGAGATGTCCAGGAAATCCATTTCAGTTTGGATGTATTTTTGTAGAGCCCCACAGTATTTCAGAACCAAATGTTGTTCAGAATCTTTGATACCCAGCTTGGTGCGCAAGGTATGGAATCTATTGGTGAACACCGAAACTAATTGGCCCCTCTCTTGCCGCAGTGTGGTCCATCTCATGTACTGGTCCTCATAGTTTCCAACAGGGTAATACTGTTCCTTTGCCGCATCCACACAAAAATCCCAAGTCGGATCGGCCCCATATATTCCAGACTCCTCTATGGAACTCTGCTCCCAGTAAGTTTCCCACCAATGTTTGACATGGGGGAGAGCATTAAGGAGTGTGAAGGTGATCTTTTCCTTATCTGAAAAATTATGAACAGAGAAATAACCTTCTAGCAGATTTAACCATTTATCTAGGGCATCTGCATCTATTTGACCTTCAAATACGGGAATATCAAAATTAACCTGTACCTTGAAGGGTGAGGTGCCTCCAAAGTGGCTTCTTGATAAAGATGCACTTGATGCTATCGGTAGGCATTGAAGGATGTGGGAAAAATTCTCCATCATTTTGTCCCTCTGTTGCGTGAGAGCTTGCTCAAGCAACAGACTGATAGGATCGTCTGCTCCGTCATTTTTCTTTTCTTTCGCCATTGAGGGTTTCTTGGGTGTACAAGAGCGATTGTCCTCAAGAGAGACAAGCTCGAGACCCAACTTGCTATACTCGGACCTCGTCGGGGACATGCACTGAAAAACAATCAAGAGCAGCCTGCTCTGATACCACTGATCCAGATTATTTTCGGCACGAAATGAGAGCGGAGATATAACATAGAAATATTTAGAGATATTGAAAGAGAGACAACAATATAACAAAGATATAGAGGAAATATAAAAAGAGTCACAGATATACAGTAATACACGATTTCTATTAATGAAATAAATGTACAG
>ML777347.1:58856-92377 GCA_009831015.1 Picea engelmannii
GAAGATGATTACAATGAGGCTCTAGAGGCCTTTTTACAATAAACAGGAATGCCAAAAGTCCTAGACATCCAAAAACCTAACCCTAGGAGATGAAGCGCCAAAAGTCATGTGGGCCCCGTTTGGGTAAGTGAGTACATCAACTTTCCAGGGTCGTAACTTTTGCATACGATCTCTGTTTTAGGCGTCTGATAGCTCGTTGGAAAGGTATTGTCAAGGAGATTCATTTTGGGGGCTCAATCATGCCTTCAGATATCATTAAGAACCTCAATCTATAAAAACCTTCATTTGGACTCTCAAAATGGCCGCGGAAGTTAAAACCTGCTAAAAATAGTAAATTGCCAAAATGGCCAGAAAACTGTTTTGAGCAATTTGTAAATGGTGGGTGGCCACCAATATCCACCTGGATCAATGATGGCTCTGGACTGCTCTTTGTGAATGCTTCCGTTTAAGTGCTCAATAAGATTGTTACAGATGATAATCCCGAAATTGTTAATATCGTCCACAACAACCACATTTATCAAGAAAGGAGTGTTGGGATAGGAGTCAAAGGCTATTTCAAGATTGTTAATGACTCCCTTCACGAAATTGTCTTTGGTATTAGTTCATGATATTTTTAGGCCCAATTATTGCATAACCTCTTCTGTCATTATATTGGCTTTGGCTTCTGGGTGCAGTAGACAATTGTGGAGGAGAAGATCATTGACTCGGAGGAAAACGTAAAAGGGTTTGAACTTAGGATTTTTAGCAATTGGGTCTCCCACTTGATGAATAAAAAGGGAGAAGTCTTGAATGGGACTTGGCTCCAAGATTTTGTGTGACGCACCCTTATCTTCGTCCTTTGGATGGGCCTTCTTCAACGGAGGTTCTTGGGAAGAGATATCACTTTTATGAGAAAGGATCCATTTCCTTTTGCCAGGAGCTGGTTCAATTTGGAGGATGCTTGGAGGCTCAGGCTCTGCCATGGGTTCATTACCTGGATCCCATAGTTCACAATTCATACTTCTTTATTCAATGAAATTATCAAAATCAAGATTTCTCTCAATCTGAAAGGCCATATCTTGTGCTTCTTCCAAAGTTGTTGGTGATCAGTCCATAACTCTGAATTGCAAGGTTCCCTCCAAAGAGGATAGGTACTGACCGATGATAGCTTGTTCTGAACCAACCTTTGACCGGATCTATTTTAGGACAAGATTAAACCTGTCGGTGAAATCTCTTGTACTTTCACAAGGTCCTTTGCAAATGTTGTAGTACTAAGCAAAAGAGTCTTGCAAATGTTCATTATCGCACCGCCTTACCTTGAAGGCCTTTCGCAGCTCTTCAATGTTCCTTATGCTTCCCTTAGGGAGTTTATCAATCCATCCCTTAGCTTTTCCTATAAGAGAACTTGCAAAGAGCTTCATAAAAATGTCAGGGTGATCTTGACCATCCAGATGAAAGTCAAAACTGTCGTAAAACTGGGTCCAATGTGAATTTCCAGAAGTTTCCTTTCCTGAAAAGAAAGGTAGCCAGGAATTTGCATTTGTAGGGAAATCATGTACTCCACCTTGGATATTACTAAAGTCAAAGCAGTTAAAACTCTCTGGGTGAGACCATTTATGAGGGTTTGGATTTATTGGAGGTATAGGGTTTGTTATAGTGGTGGTTGTCATAGTAGCGGGATTTGAATACAATTTTCCCTATGAGTCATCATGTTTAAAGGAAGTCTCTTTCCAAAAAGTGACTTGACAACAGGTGAATTAGCAGGAGGCTTCCCTCTAAAAGCTAGAGGAGGGTTATTGAACCTCCTCTTCATTTGTGGAGTCGCCAGATAGTTTCCCTGAAACTACCAAAGAATAGGGGGAAAAAGTTGTAGTGGATTCGCCAGGTAAGCTTGTAAGAAAAGGTCTCTGAGGCAAGGCTTACCAAAGGTTTTTTCGTTGAGGAAAATTGACTCAGTGTTCCCCGGCAACAGCGCTAAAATGTTATCGCTCAGTTTGTAGTTTAGGTCAAGTAGCTGGAGGGTAATGATCAAATTGGCGTAACAGGAGCTTCCCCACCCACTGTCACCTCGATGGGGGGCTCTTTCTATTTAGGGAGGCTAAACCCAAGGGAGACGTCCCTGGTAATCTGGGGTTTTGAAAGGAAAAGGTTTAAAGGATCAAGGCAAGTTTTTCCCTTTCATAGATTACCGCCAAGAAGATAGTCAAGATGAAGATATACCACAAAAGAGGCACCTATTTGCGAGACAAGGCAACAATAACGCTAATACATGCAACAATGGTTAATGCTTCATTAAAAAATGACTATCAATATTATATATGAGCATATACAGCAGAAATTATTGACGAAGTCAATGATTGCAATAATAATTATGGCTTATAATATTACTTCTCAATAAACACTAGAAATGATATAGCATTCAATGTAAATGATTAATCCTTGAATTAAAACAATGCATCAAATATCATTAAATGCTCATATAAGACAAGAGTGCTGCATCAAACTTACTAGAGGTGACGTCAGTCTTGTTCTAGGGTTAGTACGGTAGACAAGGAGGTCAACGTTTTGCAAATAAGTCAATGGAATTTATCAATACATCAATGTCTATCATTAGATGATTAAGCCACAACGTTTTTTTTTTATCAACCAAAGGTTCAAATATGGCACGACGTCATCTTTGATCTGGGGCTAGTAGACGTTAGGGTTAGTTAGGGTTTTAAGTTTGAGAGTTTTGAAAGTTTTGTTTTAGCACAACAAGCTCAGCGTTGGAGAGTTAGACCAATGCCTTAGGGTATTATGGAGTCAGAAGTAAGGGCTAGGTCTCGGGAGGATCTAAATTCAAAGACAAGAGAGTTAGGCTCTATGGTGCTACAATGGCAGGGCCATAGAGTCAAAACCCTAAGGGGAGGAAGCTCATTCCAGTGTTGCTTAAGCAAGGCCTCATGCTCCTCCCTCTTTCCTTAAAAAATCCTTGGCAAAACGGCTAACTTCAAAACATAAATCTAAGGGTGAAAAGTGTTGCAAGAGCAAGGCCCTTCAAACCCTAGGTGTAGAATTAACTAGGCCTAGGACGTCTTCTTTCTTCAACTTATGTTCAAAAGCTAACTCAAAATAAGGAGAATTAGTGTAGCAATATCCTCCTTAATAAATGGCTAAAACAAGTTCTCAATCATGGGGACATATAGAAAGCACCTACTTGTGTGCTTGCTACCTAGGGTTTCAATGATTAAGAAATATAATAACAATGCAACAATAAATGCAAGAGATTTAACCTACAACCATTCATTTCTGAAGTTTTTCATGAGAAATACACTTACAAATCATGAAGAGAGCTTATCAAACCCTAGTTGTAAACCTTCCAATGAAAGAGAACACCATAACATGCCAAGAACAATCCTCCACAAGAGTTGTGCCTCACTTCCAAGAGCAATAATACCAAGACAAAAGACTAAAAATGATCTCCCACAAGAGAGTGAGTTATGTCAAAATGAGAGGCAACATCCTCTATTTATATCATCCAAATGACCTTTAATTAGAAAATAGGTCATTTAAAACAGCTGACAAGGCTGACTAACAATACTACACTGCTTTTTACATTAAATGCTAAACATGTCACAATATGAGCTCAAAAGGGAGACGTCAGGCCCCTCTGAGGGAGACGTTGGCCCTTTTTGGGCAAGATAAGCATCCAGGAAGTAGAACGTTGGCCCTTATAGGGATTTTCTAGGCTGCCACACATGCCAAATGACCCCAGCACACTGCCACATGCTCCAGAAAATGTTCAGCTTCCTCAGGTGACGTCCTGTCCATCAAAAGCAATCGTCCCATCTGCAGTGGGTGATTCCCCCTAGGTCAGGCTCTGCCAAAGTGTCCTAGGTAGGACGTCCATATTCCTTCTCGTGCATTGGCTCATAACAATGTTGTCCTGTCTCTGCCATCCCAGCAACCATCTGATGGGATCTTCAGCCCCATGGAGGTCCGATCTAATCATATCCCCATGTGTACCGGTCCACTGGTACCTGTTCGTCGGGCATGGTTCTGCACATCAAAAACTACGCCCTCCATGGGCTCATCAGTCATCGGGATCATAGCAATGTCAATCATATTTCATCATTAAATTTATCAAATACATGCATGAAATCCCTAACATATCAACTGAGAGCTCAAAGACATTACACATATCTACTATACAAAGCTGAAGAAACCAACAGAATAACCTATTGGGCTAATACCCACAAGAAAAGGAAAGTTTCCTCAGAGGATCATTCAAGCCATGTATACGAAGTGGTATGGTCTTAGGGATGTCCAGTCATAGTAAGACCAGGGGTAGGTGTTGTCTGTGGGTGCCTCTGTAGGATGTGAGCTGTACCCGTCATGTATGCACTTTTTCAAAGCCCTTTTATTGACTTTATTTTTTATATATTGTTTTTCTTTCTATTTTACTTCAAGGTCTGACCAGAGAAAACTGCCTTGGCGTGGTGACCAGAGCTGACAGTGTTACCCACTGGTATCTTCACATGAATGATAAGGCTGGCTTGTGATGAGACCCCCTTTCCTTTGGCCATGCAACCAAAGGTCACTGCCCTGGCATGGTGACCAGATAATGGCAATGTCATACTACTGGATACCTATGAACATAATGGGTCGACTCGTGATGAGACCTCCCATCCTCTTGGTTAGGTCTTGTTTTTTTATTTTTCTTAGGGTCCCTTTAGTTTCTTATCGAGAGGCCTTTTATTGCCTTCTCGGGGATCCCTGGGCGAAGCATCTCTAGGTTTTATTTCCTATGGATTTTATCTTTTACCAGCTACTTTTACCCCCTGGGCCTTTAGCCCCTTCTTCCCACAGGACAAAGTGTAGCCCCCAAATGGTCATCCTAATGGCCGGACTAGGGGAATGGGATCGATGTACGAGAGATAAGATGTAAAATGATAAGATGGTGGGAGCCGATGATGGCTCTGCAAATCCCCCTTGGTGGCTAACCAAAACCCATGAATACAAGCTTGCTAAGTCACCCCATTAGTCACCCCAACAATGGTCCAGTGGATTAGTGTAAGATCCAAGCAGTTATTAGAAGTGTAAGGAACCTTATGCATATATAAGAAGGTTATAACGATCAAACATGACACATACCATGATACCTTGGACTAATTACCTCATGGAGAAAGAGTCCTCTCCGATACAAGTCCAAGCCAATGGTGATGGAAGTTGTTGCTGCTGACAGGACAATTCTGGCGAAGAAGAAGAAGGATGGGCCCTCTAGGGCCATGCTTCAGGTCAATCCTGCTCTCAATACTCCATGTCTAGGACTTGTGGGCCTCGAGACATGATCTCCTAGTTATCCCTAGATATCGGGGATAACATCTGGCTCCAACTCGGGGACATGTGTTCACTGTAGAGCGCATGAGAACCTCAGCAATCTCTGGCATAAACCTATAGACCTGCTCACACTTGACAAGAAAGCATCAACGACAAAAGGTGGGGTGGTATTGCCACCCCACAAAATAATACATGTATACATATGAGATAAAACAATCAAGATGCATATATAAAGGAAACAAACAATAAATGCAGATGGTATAATACACGGAAATGCCTACCTATTCATACTTACCTGTACCATCATGTGTCTGGAGGGTAGTAATGCTTGATATGTAAAGAGTTTATTGACAATTTCAGAATCTCTCCTTCCATCATCTCCAGGTTGAAGGAATTTGTACCTGCACAACTCTTGATTTTATAAGGGCCTCGCCATAGGCTGTCAAATTTTTTGTGCATACCGGGCTTCTCTTTTCTTTTATCCCATAGCAGGACAAGATCTCCTTCAATGAAAGTTCTTTCTTTGGCTTTGTGATCAAAAGTGTTCTTTATCTTTTCTTGGTTCCTTGTTATTTGACCCAGGGCATTTCTTCGAGTTTCGTCTAATTCTATCAACTGAATTATTCTCCCTTGGATTGCTTCTGCATTTGTGTCGTATTGTTGTGCGAATCAGAGGATAGGAATTTGGAGGTTCAAAGGGAGTTTTGCTTCAAGTCCATACACCAGCTCAAAATGGGTTTTCCCTGTGGACGTCTTTGTCCTTATTCGATCTGCCCATACTGCATACTTTATTTTACTATCCCATGATTTCTTATTTTCTCCGACAACCTTTTTCAGGATATTCATGAGATTCTTGTTGGTTGATTCTGCTAGTCCATTCCCCTGTGGGTAATAGTTTAAGGAATGGGACAGGGTAATGCCATATATGAAACAAAACTCTACCAGAGTGTAGGAAATTAAAGCTTTAGCATTATCCGTAGCGATTTTGGAAGGTACCCCAAACCTTGTTATGATCTGATCTTCTAAGAAGTTCATGACAACCTCTTCGGTGGCCTTCTTTGTAGGAATTGATTCAACCCATCTAGTGAAATAGTATGTGGCTGTCGGGATCCATTGATAGCCATTACTAGAATTGTCCTTGAATTCACCAATAAAGTCCAGACCCCACTACTGAAAAGGTGCTTCCACTACTACTGGTTTCAAAGGCTGGGCTGGGAGCTTTGGTTTTCCGGTGAAGTATTGGCAAGGTTGGCAAGACCGAACGTGTTGATAAGCATCTAAGAAAAGTGTTGGCCAATAGTAACTAGCCCTCAAAATCTTGTGGGCAGTAGTACGTGTGGCAAAATGTCCACCGCAATACCCATAGTGTAATTCCTCCAAGATTTTCTTTGCCTCATCCTTGTTCACACATCTAAGTATAACGCCATCGGGATTCTTCCAACCAAATCCGTCTTCTGTCAGGCAATATTTCATTTTGCACTAATCATGGAGGGGTCCTTCACATGGTTGCAGAGTGGAAGCTGAGACATCCATAGCGTCCACCACATGGTTTTCTTCTCGAGGAACAGCTTCAATTGATATCTTTTTGAAGGATTTTGAAAGAGTTTGAGCTACATCTTGATATTTCTTTAAATTCTCGTTCTTAGTTGTGAATCTCATTAGAACTTGTGAGATGATGACGTCTGAATCACCCTTCACCTCCAAGATTGTGTCTCCCTTATCGATTGCCAAATTAAGTCCCAGAATAAAAGCTTCGTATTCAGCCACATTGTTAGTGCAACGGAATTCCAGCCTATAAGAATGGTAGAAAATCTCACCTGACGGAGCTTTTAAGACTATTCTAGCACCCGATCCAAAACTTGAGTGTGAGCCATCAAATTCTAAGGTCCAGATTCCTTTCGTTTCCTCGACTGTATCCATATCCAATTTTCCTTATTGAATGAACCAATCATTTAGACCATTGTTGATGCATAAAAGTTGATCATCTATCTCATCGGGGTTTTCAACCGGTGATCCAACAAAGGGTTCATTGTAGATGGTATAAAATCCTCCTTCAGGATGAGGGATGATGGCTTTGGACTGCTCTCTGTGAATGCTTCCGTTTAAGTGCTCAATAAGATTGTTACAGATGATAATCCTGAAATTGTTAATATCGTCCACAGCAACCACATTTATCAAGAAAGGAGCGCTGGGACAGGAGTCAAAGGCTATTTCAATATTTTTAATGACTCCCTTCAAGAAATTGTCTTTGGTATTAGCTCGTGAAATTTTTAGGCCCAATTGTTGCATAACCTCTTCTGTCATTATATTGGCTTTGGCTTCTGGGTGCAGTAGACAATTGTGGAGGAGAAGATCATTGACTCAGAGGGAAACGTAAAAGGGTTTGAACTCAGGATTTTTTGCAATTGGGTCTCCCACTTGATGAATAAAAAGGGAGAAGTCTTGAATGGGACTTGGCTCGAAGATTTTGTGTGACACACCATTATCTTCGTCCTTTGGATGGGCCTTCTTCAATGGAGGTTCTTGGGAAGAGATATCACTTTTATGAGAAAGGCTCCATTTTCTTTTGCCAGGAGCTGGTTCAATTTGGAGGATGCTTGGAGGCTCAGGCTCTGCCATGGGTTCATTAACTGGATCCCATAGTTCACAATTCATACTTCTTTGTTCAATGAAATCATCAAAATCAAGATTTCTCTCAATCTGAAAGGCCATATCTTGTGCTTCTTCCAAAGTTGTTGGTGATCGGTCCCTAACTCTGAATTGCAAGGTTTCCTCCAAAGAGGACAAGTACTGACCGATGATAGCTTGTTCTGAACCAACCTTTGACCGGATCTTTTTTAGGACAAGATTAAACCTGTCGGTGAAACCTCTTGTACTTTCACAAGGTCCTTTGCAAATGTTGTAGTACTAGGCAAAAGAGTCTTGCAAATGTTCATTATTGCACCACCTTACCTTGAAGGCCTTTTTCATCTCTTCAATGTTCCTTATGCTTCCCTTATGGAGTTTATCAATCCAGCCCTTAGCTTTTCCTGTAAGAGAACTTGCAAAGAGCTTCATAAAAATGTCAGGGTGATCTTGACCATCCAGATGAAAATCAAAACTGTCACAAAACTGGGTCCAATGTGAATTTCCAGAAGTTTCCTTTCCTGAAAAGAAAGATAGCCATGAGTTTGCATTTGTAGGCAAATCATGTACTCCACCTTGGATATTACTAAAGTCAAAGTAGTTAAAACTCTCTAGGTGAGACCATTTATGAGGGTTTGGATTGATTGGAGGTATAGGGTTTGTTATAGTGGTGGTTGTCATAGTAGCGGGATTTGACTACAATTTTCCGCTACGAGTCATCATGTTTAAAGTAAGTCTCTTTCCAAAAAGTGACTTGACAATAGGTGAATTAGCAGGAGGCTTCCTTCTGAAAGCTAGAGGAGGGTTATTGAACCTCCTCTTGGTTTGTGGAGTGGCCAGATAGTTTCCTTGAAACTACCAAAGAATAGGGGGGGAAAGTTGTAGTGGAGTCGCCAGGTAAGCTTGTAAGAAAAGGTCTCTGAGGCAACGCTTACCAAAGGTTTTGTCGTTGAGGAAAATTGACTCAGTGTTCCCCGGCAACGGCGCCAAAATGTTATCGCTCAGTTTGTAGTTTAGGTCAAGTAGCTGGAGGGTAATGATCAAACTGGCGTAACGGGAGCTTCCCCACCCACTGTCACCTCGATGGGGGGCTCTTTCTATTTAGGGAGGCTAAACCCATGGGAGACATCCCTGGTAATATGGTGTTTTGAAAGGCAAAGGTGTAAAGGATCAAGGCAAGTTTTTCCCTTTCACAGATTACCGCCAAGAAGATAGTCAAGATGAAGATATACCACAGAAGAGGCACCTGTTTGCGAAACAAGGCAACAATAACGCTAATACATGCAACAGTTCATTAATCAATGACTATCAATATTATATATGAGCATATACAACAGTAATTATTGACGAAGTCAATGATTGCAATAATAATTATGGCTTATAAAATTACTTCTCAATAAACACTGGAAATGATATAGCATTCAATGTAAATGATTAATCCTTGAATTAACACAATGCATCAAATATCATTAAATGCTCATATAAGACAGGAGTGATGTGTCAAGCTTACTAGAGGTGACGTCAGTCTTGTTCTAGGGTTAGTACGGTAGACAAGGAGGTCAAGATTTTGCAAATAAGTCAATGGAATTTATCAATACATCAATGTCTATCATTAGATGACTAAGCCATGACGTTTTTTTTTTATCAACCAAAGGTTCAAGTAAGGCATGACGTCATCTTTGATCTAGGGTTAGTAGACGTTAGGGTTAGTTAGGTTTTTAAGTTTGAGAGTTTTGAAAGTTTTTTTTTAGCACAACAAGCTCAGCGTTGGAGAGTTAGACCAATGCCTTAGGGTATTATGGAGTCAGAAGTAAGGGCTAGGTCTCGAGAGGATCTAAATTCAAAGACAAGAGAGTTAGGATCTATGGTGCTGCAATGGCAGGGTCGTAGAGTCAAAACCCTAGGGGGAGGAGGCTCATTCCGGTGTTGCTTAAGCAAGGCCTCATGCTCCTCCCTCTTTCCTTAAAAAATCCTTGGCAAAACGGCTAGCTTCAAAACATAAATCTAAGGGTGAAAAGTGTTGCAAGAGCAAGGCCCTTCAAACCCTAAAAGTCAAAACCCTAGGTGTCGAATTAACTAGGCCTAGGAAGTCTTCTTTCTTCAACTTATGTTCAAAAGCTAACTCAGAAGAAGGAGAATTAGTGTAGAAACGGCTAGGCTATATCCTCCTTAATCAATGGCTAAAACAAGTTCTCAATCATGGGGACATATAGCAAGGACCTACTTGTGTGCTTGCTACCTAGGGTTTCAATGATTAAGCAATATAATAACAATGCAACAATAAATGCAAGAGATTTAACCTACAACCATTCATTTAAGAAGTTTTGCATGAGAAATACACTTACAAATCATGAAGAGAGATTATCAACCCCTAGTTGTAAACCTTCCAATGAAAGAGAACACCATAACATGCCAAGAACAATCCTCCACAAGAGTTGTGCCTCACTTCCAAGAACAATAATACCAAGACAAAAGACTAAAAATGATCTCCCACAAGAGAGTGAGTTATGTCAAAATGAGAGGCAACGTCCTCTATTTATATCATCCAAATGACCTTTAATTAGAAAATAGGTCATTTAAAACAGCCGACAAGGCTGACTAACAATATTACACTGTTTTTTACATTAAATGCTAAACATGTCACAACATGAGCTCAAAAGGGAGACGTCAGACCCCTCTGAGGGAGACATTGGCCCTTTTTGGGCAAGATCAGCATCCAGGAAGCAGAACGTTGGCCCTTCTAGGGATTTTCAAGGCTTCCACACATGCAAAATGACCCCAGCACACTGCTACACACTCCAGAAAATGTTCAGCTGCCTCAGGTGACGTCATGTCCATCAAAAGCAATCGTCCCATCTGCAGTGGGTGATTCCCCCTAGGCCGGGCTCTGCCAAAGTGTCCTAGGTAGGACATCCTTCTTCCTTCTCGTGCATTGGCTCATCACAATGTTGTCCTGTCTCTACCATCCCAGCAACCATCTGATGGGCTCTTCAGCCCCATGGAGGTCCGAGCTAATCATATCCCCATGTGTACCGGTCCACTGGTACCTGTCTGTCGGGCATGGTCCTGCACATCAAAAATGACGCCCTCCATGGGCTCATCAGTCCTTGGGATCATAGCAATGTCAATCATATTTCATCATTAAATTTATCAAATACATGCATGAAATCCTTAACATATCGTCTAAGAGATCAAAGACATTACACATATCTACTATACAAAGCTGAAGAAACCAACAGAATAACCTATTGGCCTAATACCCACAAGAAAAGGAAATTTTCCTTAGAGGATCACTCAAGCCATGTATACGAAGTGGTATGGTCTTAGGGATGTCCAGTCATAGTAAGACCAGGGGTAGGTGTTGTCTGTGGGTGCCTCTGTAGGAGGTGAGTTGTACCTGTCATGGATGCACTTTTTCCAAGCCCTTTTATTGCCTTTATTTTTCATATATTGCTTTTCTTTCTTTTTTACTTCAAGGTCTGACCAGAGGACACTGCCTTGGCGTGGTGACCAGAGCTGACAGTGTTACCCACTGGTATCTTCATAGAAATGATAAGGATGGCTCGTGGTGAGACCCCTTTTCCTTTGGCCATGCAACCAAAGGTCACTGCCCTGGCGTGGTGACCAGATAATGGCAATGTCATACTGTTGGATACCTATGAACATAATTGGTCGGCTCGTGATGAGACCTCCCATCCTCTTGGTTAGGTCTTGTTTTGTCATTTTTCTTAGGGTCCCTTTAGTTTCTTATCGAGAGGCCTTTTATTTCCTTCTCGGGGATCCCTGGGCGAAGCATCTCTAGGTTTTATTTCCTATGGATTTTATCTTTTACCAGCTACTTTTACCCCCTGGGCCTTTAGCCCCTTCTTCCCATAGGAAAAAGTGTAGCCCCCAAATGGTCATCCTAATGGCCAGACTAGGGGAATGGGATCGATGTGCGAGAGATAAGATGTAAAATGATAAGATGGTGTGAGCGGACGATGGCTCTGCAAATCCCCCTTGGTGGCTAACCAAAACCCATTAATACAAGCTTGCTAACTCACCCCATTAGTCACCCCAACAATGGTCTAGTGGATTAGTGTAAGATCCAAGCAGTTATTAGAAATGTAAGGAACCTGATGCACATATAAGAAGGTTATAACGATCAAACATGACACATACCATGATACCTTGGACTAATTACCTCATGGAGCTAGAGTCCTCTCCGATACAAGTCCAAGCCGATGGTGATGGAAGCTGATGTTGCTGACAGGACAAGTCTGGTGAAGAAGAAGAAGGATGGGCCCTCTAGGGCCATGCTTCAGGTCAATCCTACTCTCAGTACTCCATGTCTAGGACCTGTGGACCTCGAGACATGATCTTCTAGTTATCCCTAGATATCAGGGATAACATTCCTTGAACTCAAGTATTCTCATGTTGAGAAACTAGATTTGGCTACCATTTACACAATTCAATGATTACGACACTATATATTGCTTTGCAAAACTACCGTAGTTGTTGATGTCAACCCATTTCAATACATCCTTACTAGGCGTATCATAGGGGGGAAATATAATAAATGGATTTTCATTATGCAAGAGTTTGACCTCGATTTTTCTTCGGCGAAATCCAAGAAATCGCTAGTTTTTGCCGAGTTAATATCAAACTCCCCTCGGTTAGATGAGGACATTATTCATGTTGATTCATTTGCAAATGAACACATTTTATCTCATCATCGGACCCCTGGTATGGAGACATTTTGATCTATTTTCAAACCTTGAAGTTCCCTCAGCATCTTTCGAAAGATGATCGACTACGTATATGGTATCAAGATAAGAACTACCTTATTGTCGGTGACACTTTGTATCTCTAAGGTGTAGATAATATCTTGCGTCATTGCTTGACTCATGAAGAGGCTAATTCTGTTCTTAATGACTGTCATAGTGGGGCTTCTAGTGGTCATCTATCCGGGCTTGCAACAGCCCAAAAAATATTGCGAGTCGATTATTTTTGGTCATATATTTTTAAAGATTGTGTCGAAGCGGTAAAGAAGTGTCACCCCTGCCAGGTGTTCACTCAGAAGATGCGCTCACATCCAACCCCTCTTCACCCGATCAATATCGTCGGTCCCTTCACCAAGTGGGGGGTGGATTTTGTGGATTGCAACCCAACTTCGATTGGGGGGCATCAACATATTATCGTGGTCGTAGACTACTTTACTAAGTGGGACGAGGCCATGCCTACAATTAAATATGATGGTAATACTGCTGCATTTTTCTTGATCAATCAAATTATAGCCAGGTTCAGAATCCCGAGTGAGATTGTCATTGATCATGGCAATCAATCTCATAACGAAATGATGAAATAATTAGCATCGAAACTGGGGTTTAAACATGGTCATTCGTCCCATTACTACCCCCAGGAAAATGGACAAGTAGAGGCCATGAACAAGTCTCTTAAGACCATTTTGCAGAAAACTATCAGCTAGAGAAAATATGTCTAGAATCTCATGCTTTACCCTGCGCTTTGGGCATACCGAACCTTGGTTAATACTTCCACTAGTTTTTCTATGTTTTAGTTAGTACACGTTTTGGAGTCAATCCTTCCTATTGAATGTGAAATCCCTTCTCTTAGACTGGCATTTAATCTCCTACCTGACACTTCTGAGCTCGGAGAATGCCTAGAGAGCCTAGATGAGCAGCATCGAGATGCCTCTACGGATATCGAAGCAAATAAATGATGTGTCAAGGTCCAGTATGATAAGTCTGTCTATCCTCGGCAGTATGCTGAGGGTGACTTGGTCCTCTTGTATGACCAAGCCAAAGAACCACTGGGGGCAGGCAAGTTCAACCCCATGTGGTACGGTCCTTATATCATGCGACGTGTCTTAGAAAAAGGAGCCCACGAATTAGAAGATTATGAAGGGAATATGTTGGTTGATTATAGAAATGGGCTCTACTTGAAAATATATTATGCTTGAGACCCAAGCTTGGGCGTAACTCTTTGTATACTAATGTATTTTAGTTTATATATATATTTTCCTCTGTGTCATCGGCTTGCTTATCGAGTTTTCCCTTGGTTGGCAGATGTCAATGGAGTCGTCAATTTACTTAGGATTTGCAGATGGTTCCAGTTGTCATACACGGAACTTGGCTTCCACCGCTTGGGTCGTTTACTCACCCGAGGGTCAACTGGTGTCTTCAGGTGGGGTTTGTCTAGGGCCATCAACAAATAATGTGGTCGAATATAGTGTTGTTATAGAGATTTTATGCGATGTCGTTTCACATGGTATTCATTCTTTAGAAGTTTGCCTGGACTCCCAGTTAGTAGTATGTCAATTGAACAACAGTTATCATGTGCGAGACCCTACTCTACTCCGACATTTCCTACGGGTACGACTTTTGGAACGACATTTTGATTTTATTACTTATCATCACATACCTCGAAGTTCTAATTATGTATCTGATGCATACACTAATTATGTTTTAGATTGGAATTTGTCACATAACTAAAGTAAAGAAAAGACATTCACCAATGTACACATTGTAATATAAGTAAATCCGAAGACCAATGTTTTTTTATATGTCATCTCTCCAAAAAATATGGTGTTAGTACAAAATTGGGGCTCACACCCTCAAAATACATATACAGTCGATCAATACAATAACCATGACATCTATGCCTATGGTGCCAGATGTGTGTCATGATAACATAGTATGGTGTTTGCAAGATGCCAGAAGAGTCGCACCCAAGAATGGGGCACACCTACCACATGTCGTTGTATCGCCTCTAACAGATCCTCTACCTGAACCATGGGAATCCTTTGCATTAAACAAGACAGGTTTCCCTACACATTTTGAAACACTCTCTCAGCATCTCCTCCCACTGGATCGTCCCCCGGGTGCCTCCGTCGGTGACGTGGGAGTCCATTTGGCCTACACAGATCCACAACTACGTATCAATACATGTTTAAATTAGTACTTGACATCATCCAAAAATATTTTTGTTTTCTTTTACAAAAATACAAAAAAAATGAAATATTTAAAAAAACTTTTTCATACCTATGTCTCTGTAGGAGGAACCTAGTGGTAATGGCATGTCTGTATCTCCTCTGAATTCGATCCCTGCATATGGGTATTCATCCAAAGATATCACCCGCCAACACCACCAAAATAAAAACTCGTCACTATAGGGTGTCGGTACCCTACCACCCCCCAACCACCTCATCACCTTGGTTCACCGTGCCATGGATGGATCGTGAGGTCCATGCGAAACAATCTCGACTCTAGTGCCCAAGCCTGGAACCCGCTTGAAGAAAAAACTACATAAGATAGACGCAAACATGAAGTTCCTCTTTCTACCTTGTTTTCAGTTTGTCAGCTGGCTCTTCATGTTGGCCAGCAATGAGGTGCACCAGTCGTAAACCGTGGGTCTTAAGCAGTCCACCGAGTAGAACATAAGTGGCCTTGATGCCTGATGCAACGAGGCCAACCCTGTGATCTGTGCCAACACTAGGACAATGATCTTGAGACTCAAGTTGTTGATCGCTATGATCGAGAGTTGGCTCCCTACCTTCTCGGTCCCTACAACGCAGTGAGTGGCTACGTAGTCCTCTATATTCATGCCACTCCCAGCTCCCCGGGCTTTGAGGTTCACCACCTCACCCCGACGTGATAATCCTGTCAAAAATTATATGTCATCAACTTCAATCCTCAATGGTTTCCCATCAAGGTTGAAGGCCTCTGTATCTGGATCCCAATAGTTCACCAGCATCTGGAGCAGTCTCACTTGAGCCCTCATTCCTTTGAGAGCCCAAAATTTAGATAGCCCACATTTTCTTAATACCATTTGGGCCCCTAGATAGCTTTCTACTACAACATCAACCTCTTCATGCTCCCTTTTTCTCCACTCTAGCACCATCCTGCAAGTTTAAAATCAAATTTTGAGTCAATATCATTTAAAACATTCAACTCACAGACTTGTATGTGAGTTGCAGTTTACATAATCACATATAGGGTTGCATATGCATGGTCTGTTTTGATAAAAAATTGTGTATAGGGCTGTGTATACGCGACCCGATGATCTACAGTCTGTGTATACCCTAGTTTCTAATTCACGCCTTAAAATACTCAAAAATTGAAGCCTAAATTAAAATTTTAAACCAATATAAATGAAAAGAAGCACAAGAAGACTTACTTGGTCTAGATGGTTGTCAATTCTGTGACTTGTAGCTCCTACAATCGATAGTTGAAGATTGAGGACAATTTGGTCCAAAATGCACTATTTGGGTAAAAAATACAAATGATATGGTAAATTAGTTATTTTTTACTATTTATAGAAAAAAATTTACCCACTTTGCATAGTTTTGCTTAATTTTTGACCTAATGGATTAATAGTGCAGTGGAAGGAGTTGTTTTGTCCATGGATTATTGTGGTTCTAGTATTTTTCCGCCCGTTCGTGACTTTGGCAGGTACATTTATTTGACCAACATGTAGGATAGGTCATCCATCCATTCTTGCATTTTTCATTGTCCTATGACTACGATCCATATGCCTTAGGTACAAACTCATTTATTAGCGACACAAAACCTTCTTATTGCTAATAGAAGTGTCGTTATTGAATGGTAGAGACTTACCAAACATGGGTGCCATAGTTAGAACCTTTGTGCCATTCGGTGCCTGATCTGAAATTTAACTTGATCTTTAACCATTACTCGCATGTGAATTTTTAACTATTAACCACCTTTATAAATGCAAAATTAAAGAACATTCATCAAGCACTTTGAGCACATAAACATGTAAGCAAACTATCTATGCACACGAATTGGTAATGGAGTTAACCAGACTTCCTGGCTACGTCTCCGGGCCACTTTCCAAATGGGAACTATTAACCACCTTTATAAATGCAAAATTAAAGAACATTGATCAAGCACTTTGAGCACATAAACATGTAAGCAAACTATCTATGCACACGAATTGGTAATGGAGTTCACCAGACTTCCTGGCTACGTCTCCAGGCCACTTTCCAAATGGGAAGGCCGATAGATTAAGTATTCAAATGCTTACAAAGTAACTTCTGATTTCTGACTGTCATATACAGTAACAGACTTCAACAACAACTGTAAGATGAAATTCTGAGACTTTTAAGTATAAACATGGATACCTTTCTGTGTATCTGGAAGGTTCTGTGAGCACTTTTCTATCTGGATGCCTGAATGCAAAAACTGAAGTTGGATCTGGAATCCTTGCAAAAAATTGAGACTTTTGAGTATAAACTCGATATATTTCAGAAACTGGACTCCAAATGCCCTTCTTGGCACAATTCCCAAATATGCCCCTGATTGTATAGTTTGTACGGCCTTGGGATGCGTGCCAATTTTGTACCACCTTGAACTGCATGCAAATACCGCCTCGATCTGCATGCAAATTCACTTTGATCATTGTGCAAAATCACCTCGATCTGTGTGCATATCTCTACCTGCATCAAAACTCCTTCTCCTCCTGGGGATTCGTGCCCATGCCTCATTTAAATAATAAAAAAAACAATGGTTTTTGGGGAGGCGCAAGCTATGGGCCACGCTCCCTCCGAAATCCCCCAAATCTCGGCAGCTTTTAAGGTTTTCGTGCCATTACTTGCCACGTCCCCATGGAGGTGGCGCATTGGTAGCTATAGTGATTAGGAGGGCTTCCCCTCCTTGGCGCGATTTGGTATATATTTGTTTTAACATATGGTTGTATGCGGTGGTATATCATATGTGGATTAACATATGATTTATATGGTTTTAATACTATATGGTGCGTTTTTTTAATATGGTTGGCGCGATTTAATACAATATGGTTGGTGCGATTTTAATACCCATTATATGGTGCGTTATAACATATGTTATGTTTTAACATATGTGTTTTGGGTTTTATCATATGGTTGATTTTTTTTTTATATAAAATTTAAATACCAAGGGGGTGCCTCGATGTTGGCAAGGTCAAGGGCTAGGCCCTTGACCATCCCATTTTTTTCAAAACCATGGGGTCATGGTGGCCTTTTCACAAGGTCTTGGGTTCAATTCCCATAGCCCCAAATTACACCATTTCTAACCATTTTCCACCAATCTCCGACGAAACTTCAACTGTTGATATCTTTGTCATCTGGAGGCCATTTTTCCTGAAACGAAGGTCACCGGAAAGATGCTGATGAGCTCTTCCACTTTGTAAGATTTACTTTGCATTTTGAATACTTTAACTCTATCAAATTTTGAGATGATCCACCTGGATCAAACCTTCCCACTGGAAATTTTTTTGGCCACAAAAAGTATGAAATCATTCAGAAAATAAGTGAGGGTATAATTCCCTCACTCTTCCGGTCTCTATCCACCTTGATTTTCTTGGATGCATTCCTTTTAACCCCACATGAAGAAACTCCATGTCTCCTCTTCGTGACGATCTAACCTTCTTGTCCAGTATTACATCTTCCTAAAGTTCATTAAGATACTCAGGAGCAAACTCGTCCACAGAAGGTACTTGAACCTGTACATCTTGGTCTATAATCATAGGCAGCTCATACAATTTCAAGTTTTCCACATTAACAACTGAATACATTTGCATATAAGGAGGCAATTCTAACTAGAAAGCATTATTACCGACTTTGTCCAAAATTGTAAAGGGTCCATACCTGATAGGTTTCAACTTTATACCTTCACCTTGAAGTCGATCTTTGCTGATATGAAGCCATACTTGATCACCAATCTGAAAATGATGATCTATGCGATGCTTGTCATGCCTTTTTTTGTATTTGGTCTGACTTGATTCCAACTGTTCCTGCACTGCTTGATGAATTAACTGAATCTGTTGAATAAACCTTCGAGCTTTATCTGCATCAACCTGTTCACGTTCCATTGTATCTTTCCCAAAAATGAAGTCTAAAGGAGACTTTGGCAAGTACCTAAAACATGTCTCAAAAGGAGACTTTTGAGTAGAAGAGTGTATGGCTATGTTGTAGGCATGTTGTACATAATGCAATTGTTCATCCCAAAGTTTGGGATGCTTAGCACAATACCCTCAAAGAAGATGTACCACAGTCCTGTTGACCACCTCAGTTTGACCGTCGGTTTGTGGATGAAATGTTGTGCTTTTCTTCAACTTTGTGTCCATAAGTTCCCATAATGATGACCAAAATTTCCCAAGAAATCAGGAATCTCGATCAAAAATAATAGAAGTAGGAAGTCCAAAATGGACCCATACATTTTGGAAGAACAAATGAGCAGTCATCTCAACTGTGATCTGCTTTTTACAAGGCATGAGTATACACATTTTACTAAATCGATCCACAACAACATACAGATAGTCATGTCCTTTTCTAGACATTGGTAAACCTCCTACGAAATCCATTGAAACACTTTCCCATGGACGAGAAGGAACTGGAAGTGGAGTGTACAAGCCTAACTTTTTGTTACTTGGTTTGCTTGTTGCACACATGACACAACCTTTTACATATTTGGACATTGTTTCATTCATTCGAGGTCAATAACAGAATTTTTGTAATTGTGCTACGGTTTTACCTACTCCAAAATGCCCTGAAATGAGAGAAGTGTGAGCTTCTCTTATCACATGCACTCTTTCACTTTGTGGAATACAGATTTTACCAAGATGATACAACAACTTGTCATCGATATGATAATTCAATTCTTCATTCGAATAACCATGCCTTAGTGATTCATAAACTTTTTTGAAATCTTCATCCTTAGTATATTGTTCAACATGGCTTGCATGAACTAAAGGACTTCGTTGAATAACAATAGAAGCATTTGTTGGAGGTCTAGATAACATATCTGCAACTTTGTTCTGAATTCCTTTCTTATACTTGATAACCAAATGAAATTGTTGTAAAAACACCATCCATCTGAAATGCCTTGATTGTTGTAGCTTAGTTTGTGATTGTGAATATTGTAGTGGTTGATGATCAGTATGTATGATTGTTTCTTTACCCATTAGGTAATGTTTCCACTTTTTAACACTTTGTACTAATGCATACAACTCTTTGTCATAGGTTGGATAATTGATTATTGTTTTAGAGAAAGTTTCAGAATGATAGCATATTGGTTTTTTATGTTGCATTAAGACTGCCCCCATTGCATAACCACTAGCATCTGTTTCTATCTCAAATGGGTATTGTAGATCTGGTAGTGCAAGTACTGGAGCTGTGTTGATCTTTTATTTTAGTGTGTCGAAGGCTTTCTGCGCCTTACCTTCCCACTGAAAGACCTTGTTCAAACCTGTCAAAGCATGTAAGGGAGAAGCTCTGAAGGAGAAGTTCGCAATGAACTTCGTCCAATATTGGGCTACTCCCAAAAAGCTTCTTGCATTTGTTACATTATTTGGCTTAGGCCAATTTACAATGACCTCAACTTTAGAGGGATCAATCTTCAATTCACCTCCTCCTATAATGTAGCCTAGATATACTAAATATGTCTTTCCAAATTCACATTTAGACATCTTTAAATACAATTTTTACCTTACAAGTATATTCAATACCTGTTTAACATGCTTGACATGCTCTTCCCAAGTTCGACTAAAAATCAAAATATCATCTAAGTAGACTATAACAAAATCATCAATGAAGGGTCTAAACACATCATTCATCACCCTCATAAATGTCGCGGGTGCATTACATAGCCCGAATGGCATTACCATCCATTCATACAATCATTGTTTGGTTTTAAAAGTTGTTTTCCAAATATCATTTTCATGAATACGGATTTGATGATAGCCACTTCTTAAGTCAACTTAGTGAAAAAGATTGCATTCTTTAATTGATCTAAAAGATCATCAATTTGAGGAAGAGGATACATGTTATTTATTGTGATTTTGTTCAATGCCCTGTAATCAACACACATACGCCATGTGCCATCTTTTTTTGGTACCAAAACAATTGGTGAACCACATGGTGAGGAACTTGGTCGAATGGCCCCTTTTTCAATTAATTCTTGAACTTGTTTCTTTATCTATGCATTCTCAATAATAGAAGACCTATACATACCAACATTAGGAAGAGGTGCATCCTGCTGCAAATGTATTTCATGTTGAATTTCCCTTTTAGGAGGTAAACCTTCAAGTTCTTGAAACAAAATATCATAATCAAATACCACCTTTATCAAGTCCTTTTTAAGTTTAGGATCACAACCTTTAAAGGATTCAGTTTGTTCAACATCTTTTTCTTTGACTATCATAAGCACAGAGTTCTTACTTGCATTTATTAACCTCTTCATTTGATTTGCAGAAACTAAAGAAAGATTAGTTTTCATGCGATGTGCATGAACAATATATTCAACACCATCCTTAGTGAGCTGATACCTGTTATCTTCCCTGTAAAATATAGCCTTCCTATCATACAGATATGGACTACCCAACACAATACCACAGATATCCAATGGAACCACATCTAGATTTACCTCATCCACAAATCCAGCAGTGATGGAAAACCTAAGTCTACATTGTTTTGTAACTTGCAATCGTGCATTATCACATACTCATCCAAGTGGATATGGCTTAGGGTGTAACTTAGTTTCCAATTGTAATTTTTTAACAATTTCTTCTGAAATGAGGTTTGCTTGTGATCTACTATCAAAAAGAGTATCATTTTTTGTATGCTTAGAGATAACTCTAATATGAAATAACTCACTTATCTTTCTTTCATCAAAAATAGGTTCATTTCTTGAAACAGAACAAGAAGGAATATTACCTTGGATGCTTGTAGCAATCACCTTAGTTTCATCCCCAGAGTCTGATCCCAAATCATGTTGGATTACCGCTGCAGTAGTCTTTTTGTCTTCTTTCTTCCAAAACTTTTCTAGCTTGAGCTCCAGATGAAATTTTCAACATTTGGAAGCATCATGACCCTTCTTCTGACAATGAGTGCATGTAGCTTATCTCCTTCTTTCTTCAAAGTAGCTGTGTGTTTACTTTTCCATTTACCTTTAAACTTATTTCCATCAGGTTTGAAAGATTTCTTGGAAAAGTTCTCTTTGGTATTCTTCCCCTTTGTCTCTATGTGAGTTGCTTGAACACACACCTCATCAACGTTAGTCGGATTAAACATCAATATCATATGACGTAAATAACTATGCAATCCTCCTATATACCTGAGAAGAGTTTCCTGGGTGTAGAGAGGTATACCAAGTACCAATGCTCTTTTATGAAATTCTTGTGTGTATTCTTGCACACTTTGTCCCTTACCTTGCCTCAAATTCTGCCAATCCATCATAGCTTGTTGCATATACCCTAATGGATAAAATTGTTTTTTAAGTGCTGAAGTGAACTCATACCAAGAGGAAACGATTTGCCTTTTGTGGCAAGATCCTCTTGAGATCTGTTCTCTCACCAAATGAGAGCAGTCCCTCCAAGTCGGAGAGAAGCCAACTGAATTTTAACAGCATCTTCAGTAAAATTTTGAATCCTACAATAAACTTCAATTTGACGGATCCAATTGTCCAATTTTTCAGCATTAAGTTCTCCATTATACATAGGTAAATCAAACTTAATATCAAGCTTTAAATGAGGCATATAAAGATCAAATTTTTTGTTTTGCTTTTCAAATGGAGAAGGAATAGAACCATCAAGAAGAGATGGAGAAGTTGGTGGGGTTTTAGGGGGTTCCTCATCACCTCCTTCTTTTTTACCTTCTGTATGAGATGGTCCACCTTGTTCACCTTTCTTTCGATCTTGATAGAGTTCCTCTACCATCGTTTGCATTCTCATGAAAGCTTTCAGAAATTCCCCTTCAGAAGGGATAGAAGAAGCTTTTAAGGTTTTAAATATCAACCAAAGAAGCTTTTAATGTAAGCATGAAAAGCCCTCCGAAATCCCCCAAATCTCGGTCGCTTTTAAATTTTTTGTGCCATTACTTGCCACGTCCCATGGCGGTGGCGCATTGGTAGCTATAGTGGTCAGGAGGGCGGAAGTCCCGGGGTCAAACCCACAGGCTTCCCCTACTTGGCGCGATTTGGTATATATTTGTTTTAACATATGGTTGTATGCGGTGGTATATCATATGTGGATTAAGATATGATTTATATGGTTTTAATACTATATGGTGTGTTTTTTTAATATGGTTGGCGCGATTTAATACCCATTATATGGTGTGTTTTTTTAATATGGTTGTCGCGATTTAATACCCATTATATGGGGCATTATAACATATGTGTTTTGGGTTTTATCATATGATTGTTTTTTTTAGTTATAACATTTAAATACCAAGGGGGTGCCTCGGTGTTGGCAAGGTCAAGGGCTAGGCCCTTGACCACCCCTTTTTTTCAAAACCATGGGGTCATGGTGGCCTTTTCACAAGGTCTTGGGTTCAATTCCCATAGCTCCAAATGACACCATTTCTAACCATTTTCCACCAATCTCTAACGAAACTTCAACTACTGATATCTTTGTCATCTGGAGGCTATTTTCCTTAAATGAATGTCACCGGAAAGCTATTGACGAGATATTCCACTTTGTAAGCTTTACTTTGCATTTTGAATACTTTAACTCTATCGAATTTTGAGATGATCCACGTGGATCAGTGCCCATGCAAAGATTTTTTCATAGGACCGGGAGTTCCTTATAAGTAATATGACTTTGCATTCGAACCTCATTTCTTACTCACAAGCATGCTGACCTGTACCTATGGGACTCCCACTGAGTCTTGTTTAAGCTCTTTTCCGACTCTCTCAAAAAGTGAAAAGATTGTCGAGTGAACTTGTCTCTTTCACACTCATAAATTGGATTTGAAAGGACGTCTATTTGGTGTAAGTTTAACCCTTTTTCAGACCAAGTAGACTAATTTCGAAAAAGGAATACTCTAGTCACTAGTGGCGAGAAGAGTTCTCGTGGGTATTGTTTTATACTTTTTCAGGCCTAGGGGAATAAATTTACGAAAAAGGATATTCTTTAGAGTTAAGTGGTAATTTTATATCATTCTTTTGCTTGCAGTATTGAGCCTATTGTTGGTTCTTGATTTTTCATTATAAGCCTATCACCTCAACAATTTGCATCATCATCCAAGCAGAGCCTTGTTTATATCCTTTACAACTTGACGCCCTATACCCCAAGAGGAAACATTCACCGGAGTGTCCATATCCTACATGCACCTCCTTGCATTGAGCATAGCTATGTTCCATTGTTGGAACTAGTTGCTTACTCACGACACTCGTTTCCTCCTCTGTATCATAACATTCATTTGACTATGCAAAAACAAAAAAAGACAGGCGGGAAAAGAATAAAATCTCATGTTGGCAACAGTCGTGTCACCTTTGAACATAGCACAAACTTTTGAGTCCACTTGTCATCAAAATTTTGGGTTTAGCATGACCTTAGGAAGCTGAGCTCGTTACTTAGAGTTTACTCCTCCAACTGGTTACTCTTCCAGTCCTTATGGAGAGTTTTATTGGTGCCTCCTGCATAACAAAGTTTCATCATTAAGTCTATGCTGCCAGATTCATCCCTATGTCTCATGATCTTTTTCAAAGGATGTATATCAGCCTGTGCTGGCCATTTCTTAGAACTCTTGACTTTGCATTTCGTCCATACCCTCAGTGTGTCTCAAAGTTACATAAAGTTGTAGTCCTACCATGCACCTTGGTCCTACTTTCCTTATGGGTAGATAACCTTGAACCCAACAGTCGACATATCCTCATTGGTCACTGACTCGAGGGTTTCCCTTGTGTTCGATGGAAATAAATCTATTCATACATTGGGATTCATGCAATGTCTTGGATTCCATTAGCCTTATTGGTGGTTTCCTCACCTTTGTCGACAGATTTTATTATTGGATGATATTCAGAGGGTCTTTTCGTGCACTACTTGCATCTGGTGCATGCAAAAAATGCATAGGGTCATTGGTTCGTGAACATTTTCTTCATTCGTGTTCCTCAAAATCATCAAGCTATTGCTTTGTACCTCGTGCCGATTAATGAGAGATGCCTTAATTCTCTCCTTTCAGTGGGTCTCCTTCCATCGAATTCAACTAATCTATTCTGGAAACGAGGCCTAGAGTCCTATGAGTACCTAGAGGCTTGCAGTCATCAGTGGTAGGTTCTCTCGCCATCAATAGTTGGGAATACATCAATGTCTCCTGATCAATGGATTCTTCAGGTGTTCAACCTCAACACCTTTATTCACACTTGTAAGAATGTACTCAGTGCCTTGATACCTACTTTCATTATCGGTAGGATGTCTCGTGTTTGTTAACAGTACACCTTAATGATCGGTAATCAAATGAAGTCTCATTGTGTTCGACCTCAACTCCTTTATTCACATGATGTATACTTGCACCTTTGGCGGATCGTGTAGAAAACTTGAAAAAATTAGTTCATAGTCGCAGCTTCCCTGAGCTATTGCTATCATTCATTGGATAAGTACCTATATGACTTCAGTGATCATGGGAGATCATATTGTACTCCATTGTATACAAATATCTTCAGATTGATTTTGAGACCGGCTTTCACTAGGTCTTGTTCGTGATAATGACAGCCTATGGCATGTATCTACTTTTGTATTTCCTATTCATGACCATGAGCAACTGTTTGGTATATTTCCACATGGATCTGTAGTGTAATTCAAATTGGCAACCATTTGTACAAAGTCATTATGAATTGTAATATTCTTATGAGTAACTAGTTCGTCCAGTTGGGTCTCCATTACTCCACTTCTAGGAATTATAATGTATTTCGTCCATCGCAGATACTCCTCTAACCTCACACATTAGGGGGCATCTGTTATAGCAAGATTTTCCTCACCCCGTACAACTTTCTCAGAAGGCCTTTTCCATTTCCCTATGCATACTTGAAGTCCCTTTTTGCAATTCCCAGAGCTAAAAATTGTCGTTTTCCACATATACGCACCCTATCAGCCATACAACATGTGTATATGCAGGTTGCACCATTACATCCCACATACATCGGGTTTTGTGCCAAAAATTAAAAAATGGCATCGGGTTTCCATGTCACGTCATGAGATCCATGATCCTTGACCTTCCATATACTGGAAACATTCCAACTCGGCCCTTCAGTTCCATTTGAAGGCTATAAATGGGCCATATCCAAGTTGTGCAAGAGGGGAGAAGAATTCAAGTTTGAGAGCAAAGTTAATCTGGACAATTATTCACTTCATATTGAGTCTACATCCCTTTGTCCTTTTCAGTTTGAACACATTGTTCACCCCCCAAGCTCTTCGCTATTTGATGGAGAACCTCATTGTCTCTCTTATATGAGCTTGCCTTTGGTGGAGAATTGAAGTGGTGGAGGCCCAGCTGGAAGGGACTTAGTTTCTCGGTTCTAAGATGCGCTGACACAAAATTTTGTCATTCATATACTTATATTGTTCATATTTTAATAAAAATACTCTTTTCCCATCCAATTAATGTCTTGCAAATATTTGAATTGTTATTCCATGGGCATATTTGTTATGAATATTGATGGATTATGATATTGTATGTGCTAACTTTATATACTATCACCATATGATTGCATATGTTGGTTGTTGAGGACAAGTTGCAGGCATATAGCTTTGATTCAAGTGCTCAAAGGTGGACTTCATCGAACGTCTAGACGAGGTAGGCTCTTTATCTTGTCTTGTTAACATGTTTGTTTATATAGCATACTTGAGATTAGAGTTGATTTCTACAGTCATTTTCGTCCGTTGTGGTTTACCCCATGCCATAGAGTGATTTTTCTCATAACACATATCCTCAGTTGTCGATCTTTGGAAGAACACACTTAGGGTCTGACAGAGGATGAGGATGTCATGATGACGTAGCTTGCCAAATCGACAGTACATGTGTAAAAGGTGGTAATAGGTGTTACCAGAAAATTGGTCGATGGGACTATTTTGGGTCCCATTGGGTGAGGAGGTTATTTGAACCTTTGTTTTTAGTGATGTCCATCAAATCTATGGGCCAATGGCTCTGGACCATTGATTCCCAAGGCATCGTTGTCGAAATTAGAGGTATGGTAAGTTAAATGTCACCTGAGGAGTGTCGACAATTAAATAGGATTGAGATTGTTGATAGTTGTATATCTCGTCAAGGATGTGACAACATGGTATGGACCATTGATCCTTATGCATTTTCATCGTGGCTTAGGAGACAAACCTGTAGACATTGGTTAGGAGCGCCAACGTTAGGGAAAAGGGGTAGGAAATCGGGACCATTGGTCGGCGTGGTGTGAAGGATTATTCATTACCGATAAATCGTTGTAGGTTAGAATATCCGACTCACCGAGGACCGTAGGATGAGTGGCTTGAGGACCCTTGGATCTGGAAAAGGGTCGATAGGTGAGTTTGTTGGTTGTGGAGCCTGATTATCTTCCTGATTCACATGTCTTGTTTTCAGTCNGGAGCCCCCCCGAAGTGAAATTTTTGGAAAATTTGCCTTATAAAATATTGTAATTCATAATCAATCTGGACCGTTCATTATAAGGTCATAGATTTGACAGTATAAGTTATGTTAAGTTCTTTTTTCCCTATAAGGAAACCCTATTTTATGAGGAATTGTATTTTGATTTTGTATAGTGAGTGAATATTGTATTATGAGAGAGGATACCATGAGAGAAAGAAGAGGAAGTTACAACAGGTGTGCTATAGGTTGTATCCCTTCATTCTAGATAATAATAAAAGAAGGACCTGGCAATTTATCTAGTGGACGTATCCCACATTGGGTGAACCACATATATATGTGTCTCTATTGTATTGTGTATATTATGTGTTTTATTTTTGCATTTGTTTTATTGTATTACTCCGCTATCCTATTTTTCTAATAGAATTGTCGTCGGGACAGTCAGAAAGGATAGTTGGTACTTCACCAAATTGAAGTTTGACGACGACGATAGGCTTATGTGGAAAAAATCTCCACAGTGGCAAGATGGGTTAGGCGCTACATCAATGCCACGATCTTTCTATGATGGAAGGCAGAAGTGACGAAGTGCCACGTGGCAGAGTGTTGGATGTTGACCTTGTGAGTTCAAGACACCGTAGGAGGCCATAAACTTTGTTCTCAAGCTTAAAATTAAGCATAATTATAGTTGTTGGAAAGCTCTCGATGAGCATAAAACAATGGTGCCCTCAAAGAGAGGTATTGAGATAGTTGAAGAAATACAAAATGTCAATGCCCCACTCTTTAAAATGTTACTTAGGGGGTTGGGTGTGTTACAATGAATGCGATAAGATATTGGTCAATAAGGTGAAGCCCCCGTGTGAGAACCACACATGGGATTTGGTTCCTCTACCTCCCGATCGGAAACTTTTTTTGATACAAGTCGATATATAGGAAAAATATGGCAACATATGGACTTGTAAGAAAGTACAAGGCTTGTCTTGTAGAAAAGGGCTTCTCATGGGTTCATGGGATTGACTACATAGAGACCTTTTCACTAGTTGCAAAGATGGACTCCATCATACTATTTCTAGCCATTGCAACAGCCAGACGTTGGGAGGTTCATCATATGAAGAGTGCCTTTCTTCATGAATATTTTGAGGAGGAGGTATATATGGAGTAGCAACAAGGGTATGTTAAAGGACCAATACAGTGGCAAAGAACCAAACATACATAGAGGGATTCAAGGATGTTAAAAGGGATATTACAAAGGTCCACTGTAGTGTTATTAGCTCCACCATCCAATGGAATAGATAGAGGGAGGACTTGAAAATAAAATTGAGTTATGAGAACAACATTTGAGATGATTATGCACTTGAAAATGCTACCCATCTCTTGGAATTTAAGGAGTTAGAGAAATAATTTCAATCCTTCATGTCACTCATTTGTGGGATGCATTTGGAATTGGATTTGTAACTAGGTTCTTTGAAGTCTCTAGTTGATAAAATGGTGTCTCTTTCATTGGGCTATTCTTATGTCTCTCATCCTTGCAACCTCTATGTCAGTTGGGGAGTCATTGTTTAGTGAATTATCCACTAGAGGTATGAGAGTTAGGGTTGTAGTGGGCATCTCTTCTTTGGTTGCCGAGAAGAATCTAGAAACTATTTACGCCATGAAAATTTAGATGGGGACATGCTAGATTTGGAAGAATCTATGGAAACCCACATGGATTTGAACATTGTTGTCCCTCCAAGATAAACATTTTAGTTTATTTTATTTGAATCTTTTATGCATTGTAATGTAGCTTTTCTACTCTTATAGTTCGCACATTAGTATACATGCCAAACATGTTTTATCTGGAGTAGCATAGGTTGAGATATAATATTTTGGACTTGGATATGCTCATTTTTGTTTGAAAGTTGTGACTCGTTCTTGAAACTTTTGTATTATACCATAGTCTGGTTTGGTCATAGTGCTCTCTAATACAAATTATAACCATTACTATTTAAAAATAGAATAAACCAAAAAACAAACATACAAACTAAAACGATTCAATAAATTTGTGACATCAAATTACAATAGACCAACTTTATTCTCATTTAAGAACATGGAAATACTCCATTATTGATATGCCACAATAAATCTATCTATGAAACAAAATACAATATTAGAAGAATAGCTTTGTGTCTAGGGTTTTTCTGTAACTGCGATTTTTTATTTTCTTTGGTGTTCTTTGTGCGCGTCTGAGGCATGGCCTCAGGTTTGGGGGGAGGAGCCCCCCTGACATCCCCTCCACCGCTAGAAAATGTAGCTTTTGGGTTCAAGGGGTATGTGTTTAAACAAGTGGACACCTTATTTCATCCCATAGAATGATATCCCCTTTGATGTCCCTGTATGGGCATGTCTTCCCTTCCTTCCTTTACACTGTTGGAATGATGAAACCCTACATAGCATATGAAACACATTGGGAAGATTCATTGATCGAGTGGAACCATGAGAAGGACTTCAAGCGCATGCAAGACTATGTGTAGAGGTAGACCTGGAAAAATGATTGCCAGAAGCTATACAACTAACCCTCAACAATTGGTCTTACATTCAAAAGGTGGATTACAAGCAACTGCCATTCAAATGTAAATCATATCATGAATACATACACTTTGCTAAGAATTTCCCACAGAACAAATCAGATCAACCAGAGGAGAGGGTCCAAGAGAAATTGTAATAGCCAAAAAGGAAGAAGGTTGCTGGGAAGGAAGTGACTCAACAAAAAGATCAAATCCAGGGGTGATTCCATATCCTCCTTCTCCTCATAACCCTCGATCATCAGTTGGAGGGGATTGTGGGGTTGAATCAAGCATGAACAAGTATGTAGCTTTAGAAAATATGGAGGAAAATACTACGGAATCAAAAGAAAAGAGAAATGAAAATGAAGAAGGAAGCAAATCAGTGACTAAGGTATCATAGAAATCGAGGATCCCACAAGAAGATGTCCTCCCCAAAAATGGAGACCCAACTCTAAGTAAATTCCTATCTCTCCCTATTTCGGGGATTCCTGAAATTTTAGAGGAAGGAATTCAAGAGGAATCAGGCGATGAATCTAAAGCAGAGGTCACACAAAGTACAAAAACTAAGAAAGTGGGGAGGAAATCTAATCACAATAGAGGAGAAAATGAGGTAGATCGTGATAAGGAGTTAGGTATCCAAACCACATTGGAAGGGATATTTAAAAGGGATGGGAAACAAGGGAAATCACATTTCAAACCTTTAAATGGATCATCTCAATATATGTCTCATCCCTCTAAAGGGATAGAGGATTAGGTAGCAAGGATAAGAAAGAAACAATGGGAAAGTTGATCAAAATAGAAAAACCTCAAATTCTTTTGGTCCAAGAGACAAAATTAAGGTAGCTTGAGGTTTTTCAAGAACTGCAATAAATCTAGAAGAAAAGTAATGGAGTAGCAATAAGTGCGAGAGAGGCATCAAGGGGAATTTGCACTCTTTGGAACCCTGACATATTTCAGCTAGAAGGAAGTTTTAAAGAAACACATTTGATTATGGTCAAACTAGCACATCTATCTTCAAGTATGTCCTATCATATTGTCAATGTGTATATTCCAAACAACTATTTGGAAAAAGTCGAATGTTGGGATTATCTTTTGGGTCTGGGGGATTCTTGATTTACTCAAAATTGTATTATAGCTAGAGATTTCAACACTACAATTCATTTGAGGGAAAAAAGAGGGGGTTCCATTGTTTGGGATCCCTCAAGGGAAAATATGGAGGATCTGATTTTCGCTCTAGACTTGATTGACATTCCTTCAATCAAGGGATAATTTACTTGGAATAATAGGCACATTGGGCCAAGGCACATTGCAGCTAGGTTGGATCATTTTCTCATTAGTAGCTCCTTTTTATCCCTTCCATATTCATTATACTCTTCAATAATTCCTTGGGCCTGCTTAGATCATCATCCTATTTCTCTTTGTTTTGCAAAGGAAGAAAACTTGGGGCCTATCCCCTTCAAGTTTAATCCTTTTTGGATTAAGTCATATTTCTTTCCCCTTGTTTCTCGTAGCTGGAGTCAATGGATTTATGGTTCCCCTATTCACATTTGGGAATAGAAAATCAAATTAACTAAATATGCAATAAAAATCTGGGTTAACGATTCAGTCTTCCCTTTGAATATAGAAGTATTGGAGCATTAGAAGAGACTGGAAGAAATACAAAACATGATCAAGATTAATGTTGTGCTACAAGAACTCTAAAATCAATAACAAGTTGCCTATAAAAATTATATAAAGTCCTTGAAAGGTGAAGATTCCATGTGGATATTGAAGTCTAGATGTGTGTGGCTTCAAGCTAGGGATAAAAATACATCTTTTTTCATAAAAATGACAAAGCTAGGAAACACAAAAATAGAGTGGAGGATATTAAGACACAATCTGGCGAAGTGGTACTATCCTCTTTTGAGAAGATTAAAAAGTTGGCAACCTTACATTATAGAAAGCTATACTTAGAAGAAGGAGAGATGGATGAGGATCTATGTGAGAAATTTTTATCTCATATACCTTCAAAAATAAAATAGGAAGACATTCTGGAATTGAACAAGCCAATCACAGTAGAGGAAATTATTGTAGCTATCAATCAATTTAATCCTGACAAAGCTCCGGGCCTGGATGGTTTTACTATTCATTTCTTTAAAAGGTGTTGGTCCATTATCAAGTTTAACTTCATTCATATGCTCCAATATGTGCATAAATATTCTCAATTGGGAGGAGCCACAAACTCCTCTTTTCTAGACTTCATTCCAAAAGAAAAAAAGTGCCTCTTCATTTGATCGATTCTGCCCTATATCTATTAGTAATGTCTCATACAAAATTATGTCAAAGATCATTGCAAAGAGGCTGAAACCATTTATGATTTCTCTAATCCTTCCCAATAAAGGGGGTTTTGTGGAAAATAGAAAAAATTGGGACAATATCATTTTGGTCCAAGAGGTCACTCATTCTAGCTACATTCGAGGGTAAAAATGTATGGTTATTAAAATTGATATGGAAAATGCTTCTGATAGAATCTGGCATAATTTTCTCAAGGAGGTTTTGAAGCAATTTGGCTTCAATCAGACTTTGATTTCTTGGATTGGTGCTTGTATTAATAATCCTTGGAATGCTCCCTTGGTTAATGGTAGTCCAACTTCATTATTCAAAGCTTCTTAGGGGATAAGGCAAGGTTTTCCTCTCTCCCCCCTTCTTTATGTTCTTTTGGTTGAAGCCCTCAATGGATGGTTAGAATGGGAGTGATGTTTAGGGGAAATCCCTGGGCTGCGCATTACTAGAGGTGTTAAAATAATCAACCACTCTCAATTTTCCGATGATACCTCATTGATGGGAGGAGCTTCCAGAATCATTGCCAGGAGATTTAAGCTGCTGCTGGATCAGTTCAGTCAGATTTCTGGTGGTCTAATGATTAATAAAAAGAGTCATATATATGCTCGGGATATAAATGTTCATACTCTAATAAGTATTGTCCACATTCTTCAATTCCCATTCTCAGATGATTGGAAATTTTTTAAATATATGGGTATGTCGATCTATTTGAAATCACTTCCAGGTGAATCCTAGCATGTTGTTTTGCATAAAATCAAAGAGAAACTTGAAACTTGGGGAGCTTACTAGTTGAATCCAGCAGGTTGATTGGTGCTCAACAAATCAGTGTTGTCCTCACTGCCTATATATCAATTTTCATCCCATGGGAATTAAGAAATATTTGGCCTAGAACATTCGAAAATTTATATGGCAAGGAGGAAAATACAACACTAAAAGATTTCATTTGGAAAAATGGAACTTGGTTAGGTCACCTAAGGATCATGGGGGCTTTGGATTTATAGATCCTAAATTAGTGAATATCGCTCTTGGCTCAAAATTGTTATGGAGAATGGTGATGGGGAAAAACGAATGGTGGAAAAAGGCCTCGCTGAAGAAATATTTTTTAGGGGAAAGAAGAAGATTCCTTGATGATCCCTCAAGTAGGCAGGTTGGTTCTCCTATCTGTAAGTTACTTTGGGCTTCCCTCCATATTATGCAACATTCTCTCTATTGGGTTCTAAGTAAGGGAAAGCTCATTAACATCTGGAAAGATGGGATTCTTGGATCCCTCCCTCTATGTAAGGATCCCTCTTTTGACACCCTCAGGCAGTGGATGTTGGCTCAACATAAGCTTAGGTTATTTGATATCTCTATCTAGAATTGTAATGGGGATTTGCAGGGTTGGGATT
>ML777347.1:121341-134751 GCA_009831015.1 Picea engelmannii
ACTATGTGGAAGCCACATCATGGTCAATTGAAGTACATATGTTCCATTTATGGAACAATGTGTGTTGGGGTCCACCAACCGAAATATGTTCCTATCTTTATACAACATATCTACCCTTCAATTCCCTTCTTGATTCCTCTTCCATTATGTCAAGTTAAATGGAACAATACGTGTTGGAGCGGAGTCCACCATCACACCATCTGAAATATGCTCCTATCTTTATACAACATATCTACCCTTCAATTCCTTCATGAATTCTTCTTCCTTATGTCAAGTAGTCTAATTACAAGTATACATATAATATACTTTTATTGCATATTAAAATTCATAATTGATTTTATTGAATTACTAATTAAATTCAATTGATTTGTGTATTCAATAAATATTATTAATGAAAAATAATTTATTTTTTTCACATTAAATTATTTATTATTAATAATTCATATAAAATCACAAACATCACTACTAAATTTATAATGTGAAACTAAATTCCATTATAGAAATATATCAAGTTAGTTTATCCATATTAGAAATGGATGGTGAACACCTATAAAAATTATAAAGATCACCATTCAAAAATGTAGTTCTTTCACTACCCCTAACTTATCCTTAATGCAATGAGGTTCACCAATAACTTTGGGTGTATTTCTTTCACTACCCCTAACAATACCCTTAATGCAATGAGGTTCACCAATAACTTTGGGATGAGGTTCACCAATAACTTTGCATGGATGTAATTAGTGCTCTAATGGTTTACTAAGAAAACCTCAGCATTACCCAACAACAACATTTTAATAGTGAAAACTAGCTAGCCCTTTAAACCCTAACCTTAGATAAACCCTAACCCTAAATATAATATGTACCATCAATCGCATAAACTCGGACTCCAATCTGGATGAGGTCAATGAACAGAATTGTTGTAAAAAGTTAATAGGTGTACGCCTATCGACATAATTAGAGAGGATAATATGTATTATATCGCATGCAAAACAATTGGATAATAAAAGTCCACTGGGTTGAAAAAAAGAGAGGATAATTGGATCAATTAATATTGAATAGTTTTATTGCATTTCTATAAGAAAACTATTTCTAAACAATGGAATTGTAATAATGTTAAGTAATAAAATGAATTTTTTTTCTAAATTCATAATATATTATATAAATTATTTTTTTTATTATCTAAATTCATAATATATTATATAAATAATAATTAAATCACAATTTTTTTTTATAAAATATGAAATCAAAATTATTAATAAAATTAATACAAAAATAAAAATTCACAAAACATGACAATATTGCATCAATACCTAAAAACTTTATAATATGATTTTAATTCTTTAACCAGTGTTCTAGAGGAAAAGACGAGAGCTGTGCATAGGTATAGATATAGATTAGACACCACTCATCAAAATCAATTACACGAAGGCTAAGAATCTCTGCAGAAACCCACGAAACGACAGTCGACAAAGACTATTGACTTTAGGAACGTTCTCTGCTTTTATGAATAAATGTATTTTCATCAAAATGAAGAAACCGCGTAAAATGTGGACCCTAATTCCATGGACTACAATTATATTGTAAAGGATGATTTGTTCACCGACTAAACCCCACATAATGTCCATTATCCCACTTACTTTTTCCTCCCATTTTCGCTTTATGACTGTCGAGCAAGTGGCCGATGACTAAATGTTTTATCAGAATTTTTAACATCCTTTTCTTATTCAACTTAATAATGAAAGCCCCCAATTTCTGCAGAAACCCACGAAACAACTTTAGAAAAGTTCTCCACTTTTATGAATAAATGTATTTTCATCAAAATGAAGGAACCACTTAAAATGCGAACCCTAATTCCTAATTCCATGGACTACAACTAAAACCGCGTAAAATGCTAACCCTAATTCCATGAACTACAACTATATTGTAAAGGATGAGTTCTTCACCTACTAAACTCCACATAATGTCCAATATCCCACTTACTTTTTCCTCCCATTTTTGCTTTATGACTGTCGACAAAGACTATTGACTTTCAACAAGTGGCACTTAACACGTTCCTCGCTTGTATGAAACCAATGAAGGACAAGATGCTTTGTCGTCTATGTAAAGAAGAAACCAACGAAGTGATAGTGGACAAAGACTTTTGATTTTCAAGAACACTGTCCCCACTTTTTTGAATGAATATGAACCCTAATTCCACGTTAATGCATTATTGTAAAGGACGAGAAGCTCTGTCGATGACAGATAGGGAAAAGGACAAGATCCTCTGCCCTTTATGTAAAGAAAAAACCAACATAGTGAAAATCCACAAAGACTCCTAAGTACCTTTTCAAAAACTCTTCCGTCTTCTATGGTTTCTCCATGAGAATTATTCTAATTTATCAGGCCAATGACATGGGTGTAAAAAGAATCCACTGAATATGTATCTTTCATTGATAAAATTTCAAAATCTCTTTTAAGAATTTGTAGTTTTGAAGTCTTGACTTTGTCTATACCTTGATAAGAGGTTTGTAATATGTCCTGTGCTTCCTTGGTTTGCTTTGCTGATGCAACTCTTGGGAGTATTCTCTCATGCATGGCTTGATGTATGTAAAACATCGTCTTTCCACCCTTCTTTCTTTGATCTTTCAAGACATTCTTCTCAACGTGTGTGAGGGAATTGTATGTTGCCCGATCTACTAGTTCCACATAACCATTTTCAACTATCTCCCATACATCTTGACCTCGGAATAACGGCTTCATGGTCAAGGACCACATTTCATAATTATTGCCTGTAAAGGTGGGAGGTTGCATATTTGAGGTAGAAACCATATTTCACTTTCCAACAGAGTTGATGCTCTGATAAACTTGTTCTGATAGAACCTTCTCTTGATCAAACTTTCTTTTGATCAACCTGCTCTGAAACCAAATTTAAGATTTACAGCGCACATACTATCTTTCACAACACAGTTTCAAATACTGTGTGCCACAAATTTTTTCGTTGAACACTCAGGACATACTGCACAATGGGAAACCTACTGGAATTTTTGCGCACTGTGATAAAGTACTTAAAGTAATAATTTCTTCTGCTATGTGTTAATATTTAATACATAAATAGAACAGAAGCTCAAATTTACATGTTAAATTGACAACACACAAAATATTGATATATATTAATAGTTTCGACGCACTATGCGCGGTTACTGAGTACAGCGAGCTTCAACTCCAACAACTTATTCTGCTGACTTCACAAACACATAGCTTGTGCTCAGACTTCTTTGACTCCTCGGTTGCTTTTGTTTTTCTCTTCTTCCAGACTCTATGCTTTCTACCTCTTTGAATGTGTTTTCGACTAACTAAAGACTCAGACATATAAAGATTGTGACTGCGACTTCCTGTAGAAGTAAAACCGACTCAATATTAAAGGCACAATAAATTCAACTGACTCTTCATCTACTTAACTGGACTCAAGAAAGATAAGATCGGATCCATTAATTTAACTCCCTTGCTTGCCCACTGATAAAATTGATCTTACGTAAACGTGCGAGTTTGTATTTGCAGACTGAATGATAATCTGATTGATTGACTATTTGGTTGACTGACAGATCTACTGACAAATCGACTGAGACTTAAAGCTCACCAAGAATTGTAATTGCTATTCCCAACACATGTTTGTGTTTTGCAAAGATATCGTGCTCCCACTGAAGAGACATGCATAAAATATTACTTCTTTATTGATGTATTTTATGAACGATTTAAATGCTAAATCAACGAAAACAAACAATTAATTTTACAATTCATATTGGAGAGTTGTGAGTGATACACCAATCAAATCAAGAGGATTTCAAATATTTCAAACAAATCAAATCCTTACTCATTAAATACGATAAATGCTATAGCTCAAATAATCAACATTATTAGCTAACTCGATTATTTGATTAAAGTAGAGGAGGTATTAGCTATTTGTTTACTTTTGGACAATCTATTTCCACATAATAAAAGCTGTCACGATCTCCTCTACTTGTTGCTAGCACATAAGTTAACATTATGTTAAATGCATTAAATTCTTTTCACCGTGGGTATTAATTCACTGTCTTTCACCCGGTATCAATTCACTCTCTTTTTCAAAAAAATATTATTATAAGAAGAATACAAGATTAAAGAGAAAGCACACATAGAGGAGCCCTCTGTTTAAGATATATTTAAGAAAAATAAACATAAGGATATGAATAGATTACATTTTAGAGAATTCAATAGATTACTTTTAGACTACTTTCACAGGATTCAATAGATAAGGATAGGATATGAATTATTAAATAGATTACTTTTAGATTATTTGTTTTTATGAATTTATTATATATATATATATATATATGTAAATAGATTACTTTTAGATTATTTGTTTTTATGAATTTATTATATATATATGTAAATAGATTTCTTTTAGATTATTTGTTTTTATGAATTTATTATATATATGTAAATAGATTTTAAAATATATAATATCTTTTTATTTGAAATTAAAATTAAAGATTTTTATAGAGATGAATTTATTCAGCCCAAAAAACGTGTTATATGTATAATATCATTAAATAAACAATAACCATATTAGTAGAGTGATTAATATAGTAGATCTATGACATTAATTTGTAAAGGTTGAAAATGACAACTTATATCAACCACTTTATTAATGTGGTTGTTGCTAGTGTAATCATTTAAAAAATAAGTCAACAAAACTCAATAACAAGAATGCAATCCCGAACAACTCCAAGGATCAGATAGTCCATATTTTTTCTCGAGTTCAAAAGAAGTTTAAGAGAAAAAATTGATAGTATTATTGAGGAATTGTCCATCCCCAACGAAAGTGTGAAATCTAAGCAAAAGAAGAAAAGCATGAAAAATAGGAAGGAAGGTGTGAAAAATAAGCAGAAGATGCCCATTATGAAGAAGACGACCAAAGGAGATTCAGGTTCTTTGGAGCATCTATGGCTAGAGTGAGTCCATTTTGTGGAGCATTTGAATTAAAGAAGACATCTAAGGCATTGGATTTTGAAGATAGACCGTCAGAGCCTAAGCATTAAACTCAAACTCCATGGAAGGAAGCAGTGGCAAATGAATAGGGACGAGAATTGATTAAAAAAAAAAAAGCGCAGAGATGTAGAAGGCATGGAAGCGTGGGAGTGGGTGAAACATATGACTTTACGAAGAAACCTTGGGAGGAACCTCTCCCTTTTTTCCAATAGAAAATTCACTCAAATTATATTACTGAAAATATATATATATATATTACATCTTCAAGACCATAACAAATGATCATAGCAGAACTAGTCCATAGACCATGCTCATAAATACTACTAACATTACAAGCACGCAGGCTGTAAAATGAGAAACAAAAAAGAGGTAAAAACCCCAAACAAAACATAGAAAAGAAACTGAACCAGATGTCGCACGCCTAGAAAGGACCTCTAAGTGATTATCCAACACCGCACGCCCCCAAAGGATCTCAAAATATTAAACAATAAACCACACGCCCCCAGTGTGGGCCTCAAAGCTCTGGTTCAAAACCTCTTTTAGCCAAGGCAGAAAAGGTTAAGAGAGACCAAAAAAACCAAAGAGAGGACAAAACCCCCAATTCAACAAAACCCTGGAAGCCTCCATCAAAGCACCAAAGACGTCACGCAGGTGGAGTAATGGCTGAGATCGAAACAACATATGGAAAACTAAGAGAAAGAGTTTGACCCTGAAATCAAAGTTCCGAAACTCCACCTGTTAGCGTCGGAAGTCACTCCTGGATTTCTTGCAGGAACAGAGCCTGACACCCATCAGTTTAATATCACGATTTGTTTATAAAGGGATGATCAAATGGAGATAATGGCTCAAACGATGTGGTTCCAACTCCAAAACTAGGCTAGGCATGCATGGGCAAGTGAGGTCTTAGATAACTTCAGACAGTGAGTTGTAGTAAGGGTGAGTAGGGGGAAGACTTGTATCAGGGAGATGCAAAGTCCTGTCATAAACATCAGGTTTCTAACAGGCTGTAGAAGAAGACATCTAAACGCAAGATCTTCTTACATTCAAATGCGGAAAACTAGAGAAAACAATAATGCCACAATAAATCCTTTATCATAACATAATTGCTATAATTCGTGCGAATCAGTCGAACACGAACTCTCTTAGCATGAGATGAAAACCAGATGGATTGAGAAGACTGTCTGTCATTAAACAAGAAATCTTACATACAGGTGCATAACCAGAGAACTAGAGTGTGTTAAAACTTTACAATCGGGAGCTCTGCTCTACCATCGATCCTTTAAAAATTACAAAGACTGAGTCTATATACTCAAGAAAATTCACCTCACAGAGGTGTGCCCAGTCACCCAAAGCTTGATGTCTCTTCAGTCAAACTCGTACTAATATCTTTCTTTAAGTGCCATCTTAACTATGCATGGCTCCTGTAAGGAGGGTAGCTGAGCCATTAAGTGTTGGGCTAGCGTGCGCAGACTTCTCTATCGAGTTGAGGACTTTGGCATGGCTTCGTTGAGAGAATCGATACACAGGGCCTCTGCAAACAGGTGACTCACCAGACCCTCCATTCCCATCATTTAATGAACGAAAGGAGGTTTCAACCACCCACTCTTACCTTCATTTACTTCAGTACTAGAAACAGCTGTTAAGATCGGGCTCGATGGCGCCTGGAGATTGTGATGATCCCTTCTGCAACTGAACTCGGTGCCTTTGGCCCTCTTTATGCAGCTCCTCCCTCTTTCCAAGTGACCACGAACTGTGACCACGTGCCTATTCCCATGGCGCTTCTCGACGTTCGTGAATATGAAGGGGTTGATCCTTGCTGATCGAAATCGCGATGAGCGATATGCCGAGACGGCTCAATCTGGTGCTGCGCATCCCTTTGAGATCTGACGGTCTTGAACTCATCTAACGCTGTTGTGGGCCCGGGTCCGGGACTTTCTCGGCATCTCGTGCATCGTAACATAATGGAGCTGCCTTTTGTGCCTTAGAGTCGCGATGGGCGAAAGTCCGAGACAGCTCAATCTGGTGCCACGTGTCCCTTTGAGATATGATGGTCTTGAACTCATCTGACGCTGTTGTGGGCCCGGGTCCGGGACTTTCCCGGCATCTCGTGCATCGTAACATAACGGAGCTACCTTTTGTGCCTTAGAGTCGCGATGGGCGAAACTCCGAGATGGCTCAGTTTGCCGCCAGGTGTCCCCTTTGAATGGACGACTGAAAATGTTTCGTGACGCTGCGGGCCCCAGTTTCGGCGCTGTCGGGGTTCGGGGTTTCGCGATTTTTAAAGATGTAAAACCTTCACCCCATGAACTCCCGAATGCCGAAACGCCGACACGGCCAGACCTTGCGCCATGCGTCCCTCAGGATGAGCGGCTGTCATCCATTCCTGATCGTGCTATGGGCGCTATCTAATGCTTTAACCTTGGCGCAGCTTTGCCAATCGTGATTTCCCGCCCACCACTGATCTGATTCCTTGGATGCATCCTGAACGTTGACATCGGAACGCTTGCTCGCTTGACTTGGGCCTGAAACGAATTTCTTCTGTGTGTTGCACTTGGGCAGTTATCGCGCAATCCTACGGATCTGAATGCTCTCGAACCCAAGACCAGAATTATCGCTAACACCACCTTCCGCCAAGCACCGCCACACCGCAAACACTCAGGAAAAAACACCCCTCCTCCACCATCGCCTGACCCACGTACACCCTGCTTCCACCGCACCGCTCCACAAGTTTGCATGCCCTGATTGCATTCGCCCTCGCCCCCCCTTGCCCTCTCCCTTATAAAACACACACCTTTAGTGTAATAATGAATATTTTATCAATATAAAGAAACCGCGTAAAATGTAAACCCAACCCTAATTCCATGTTCATGCATTATTGTAAAGGGACGAAATGCTCTAAGAAAAGCAAAGGACAAGATGCTTTGCCAAACAGAAACCAACAAAATGACAATCGAAAAAGACTATTGACTTTCAAGAACATGATCCCCACTTTTTTGAATAAATATGAATCCTAATTCCATGTTCATGCATTATTGAATAAATATGAACCCTAGTTACATGTTCATGCATTATTGTAAAGGGAAAATGTGGACCCTAATTCTGATGCATTATTGTAAAGGACGCGTTGATCACCGTGTTTTCCATGACTGAACCCACAAAATGTGCAATCACGAGAAGCATTCATATCCATCCGTGTTGGTCTCTTCTCCACTTCCATTTATTATAAAGTACCTTTTTTAATAAAATTACGTTTCCTCTCATATATTTTAATTCATATCCATCGGTGTTTGTCTCTTCTCCACTTCCATTTATTATAAAGTACCTTTTTTATAAAATTACGTTTCGTCCCATATATTTTAATTCATATCCATCCGTGTTTGTCTCTTCTCCACTTCCATTTATTATAAAATACCTTTTTAATAAAATTACATTTCCTCCCATATATTTTAATTCATATCCATCAGTGTTTGTCTCTTCTCCACTTCCATTTATTATAAAATACCTTTTTAATAAAATTATGTTTCCTCCCATATATTTTAATTCATATCCATCTGTGTTTGTCTCTTCTCCACTTCCATTTATTATAAAATACCTTTTTTTATAAAATTACGTTTCCTCCCATATATTTTACATGTTAGACGTATGCTTTTTTTTCCAAATGAAAATTCGCTCAAATTTTTGTATTATAAAAATTCATTTACACCTGCAATCTTCCCAAAGGAAATCTCCACTGAATAGAACAGAATTATAATCCGAAAAATAGTCACACTAAGAGAAATTCAATATCCGGGGACTCCAAGCCTCTTTCTAGATCAACCCGGGAAAAAAACCAAAATCCAAATCCATACCAAGCATTATATCGCACTCCACAAACCAGAGTTGAATAATAAGAAAGACAAAAAGGCAGTTAGAACAGATTGATATGAGACATAGGACCAGTCCTCCCATCAATCATTGAGAAATAAGTTAGTACTCCTTTTGGTTCCAACAGTGCTCGCTTGGAAAGGAGATCTGCCTCTGTGTTGTATTCCCAAAATATGTGAGAGAACTTCATATCTTGGAAAATTGTGGTGATCGATCTTGTCCTGGGAAGTCAGCCTTCAATTTCAGTGGCATGAAGAATAGTTTTTTGGTTCAGCCAATCAATTATGACTTTAGAATCACCCAACATAACTAGTCTATTGATATCCCAAAGTTTTACAAGCATGAGTGTCACCCAAGCACCAAATAATTCCGCTTTTATATTTGTACCCCTCCCACCGTTGATAAACCATCCGATTACTCCTCGATCTGGCTGTTTAATAACTCCCCCCGCACCACAAATGGTGCCACCTCTGATTGATGCCCCATCAAAGAAGGCTACAGTAAAATCCTTCAAATGTATGAAAGGTCTCTTGTACCTAGCAAATAATTTCTGATGATGTGTACGGGGGTTGTATGCCCCAATAATCCTGCAAGTTACAGCCCCAATGGAAGGTTGTTTCCCATCAAAAATTGCCTTGTTTCTTTTGAGCCAGATAAACCAGCAAACCAAAACTGCCAGAGTTGTGGGTACAGTTTTATCTAGGACTCAGGAATTAAATGTTGAGTTGAAGTTTACCCCCTCCCACCGGTGTTTAACATTGAGGAAGGAAGTCAGTTTGGCCCATATGGTCTTGGTGAAAGGGAAAATAACAAATAAATGATTGCAGTATTCAATGTTGATCTTGCAGAGCATGCAAATACCCAGTCCCTGCCATCCTTCCTCTTTAACATCTCCCAGGTCAGAATTTTATTTTCTGAAACCATCCAAATAAAAATTTTCATCTTTAATTGGATGTTCCACTTCCAAAAGGATAACTTCCATCCTATTTGCACCGAAAGATTAAGGGTTGACAGAATTGCATTATAAATGTTTTTGACTGAAACGATGCCGGATGCATCTCCTCCTATCCAAAAAAGAATGTCTTTGCTGCCTTGAAGAGAAACCCCTGCTGCATTTAAGTGAGAGCAGAAAAAATCCCATTCTGCATTTTGAGAATCCCTCATCCCTAAAACTGTGCCATCGAGCCACGATTCCATCATTGTAAGTGGGTTGGGACCAATCGATGCATTAGCTAACACTGTTATATTTTTGTTATGCAAGCATGCAATCGTTTCATCAGAGAGAAGGGCAGATTCCCCCAAACCTGCGATCTTATCCTTACCGATTTTGATAAGCTGACCAATGCCAGTGTAACACACCCACGACGGGGAAAAACAAAATTTTTGCTTTTCTTAACTCTCTTTAGATTCCCCTTTCTTCAATTGCAGGTTCTTCCAAACCGCAGGCTCTTTCTTGGCCCCTTTTGAAGGGTTTGAGCCACAGGTGCTAGCTCTCCATGCTAGCTTCTTCCTTCATATGACCTTAAGCTGCGACCACACGCTTATCAAAAAGCGCTTCGAGAATTCACATGTCGGGACATCGACGTATGAGCCACCCCTGACTCCCCAACTCCCAAGTTTCGAAAGGGTCCTAACGACAGTTAGCTCCCTCTGCTCGCGTGACCGTTCCCATGACCATAGGCTTAACCTAAACGGTGTGTCACGAGTTCTCACGACTTCCGGGTAGTTGGTTCTTCCACACTCCTAATTCCCGAAATGTCGATACTTTAGATCGACAACCCACAGTCTGCCCTGATCCAATGACCCAGATCCTTTCACACTTTCGCGTATCACGAGTCCTTAAACCTTGTCTTTGACTCCTTCAAGTTGCGAGTTAGCGAAATGTTGACCGCCATGCGTCCCTTTCGATGGACGGTTCTGATGATATCGGGATAGCCAAAGGCTATGATCTTTTCGGGATGATCAACGACTGTGATCTTTTCGAGAGTTTACACTCCGCAAATTCTCCTGACTCTACTCTTTGACTTCTTCAAGTCGCGAGTAAGATAAACGCTGAGCTTTCGCCACGTGCCCTCCTTGATGGACGACTCTGATCAAATCGTGACTTCGCACATCGCGAGTTCGAATAGTATGTTCTTTGACCTTCTTGCTCTACGAGTCAGCGAAATGCTACCCAACTGCCACATGTCCTATGTCGATGGACAGTTTCGAATACTTCAAGACTTTCAGGACGTTTTCAAGTCCACTCTCCTACCTATGCAAAGGTTAAGATCGACGGTCAATAAAGCTCCGACGGATTCTTGGATCTACGGTCCTGGACAAGGTGGGGGGCGCTTTAAGCCGCCAATTTCGGACCTCCCCCCTTATTAAAGGTAGATAGACAAAGGGGGTCCAGAACCCAACCTTGATCGTAGATTTGGGCTCACCAATCTAGGCTGTCAAAACCTACGTGCTCAATTCCGGACCCCCTTGATCCAGGGAATCAAATTTTGCTCAAAATTCAGAGTGCTCGGAATCGCTTCAAATCGAACAGGAGCGTAGGTCTCGCCATCACGAACCCAACACAACTCGTTTGGGTTCAAACGGACGTCGGATGAGAGAGATATCGCGTTCTGTTCAAAATGACAAACAGGAAAAAAAAATGTGCTGACTGTACAGTCCATACGGATGCTGACGTGGCAGGCCATACGACATGTGGTAGGGTCGTACAACACGTGGCAAGCAATCGTGTGGACAGTTGGCGGTGAATGGGATGATGACACATGGAATTATCAAGGCGAATGGTTTGGTGCCACATGGCCCAGACATGGGCTACCACGTGGCACCCTGTTATTGGTTGGTTGTATAAAATTTATTTGGAGTCCACCGGACTCGACCTCGTGACCTCCATCCGCATGCAAAGTCTTTGCAAAGTCCACCAACCAATGTGCCATAACATATTGCTTATTATATATATGGTGCGAATTATATTTAAGTTTGAATGCTTTCAAATTGGCGCGGGGGTCGGGTTGGGGCTTAGCCCCAGCGCGTGGTTATGTTGTCATGTCATATGGCCACGGTTTAAACCTTTGTGCACACACATTCAAACTTTAACCCCCGGTCGTATACATTGTAATATGACCATGGGCGCGCGGTATGTTTTAACCATAGCCCTTTTCGTATGAGCCCCAGTCACATGTGTTTGTGCATAGAACCACCGGCGCGTGCTGACCATTGTCATTTGAATTGGGCTTGGCCCCTTTTTTATGCGCGCGAGGTCATGTGGTGGCCATGTGCTCATGGGCCTTGGCGGTTAAGGGCCAACGCGTAACCATTCTACAGTTTGTACCAGTTGTGCGGTTGCACCCGGTGCTGAGTTTTAACGCATAAAAGTGCGTGGCGGCTAGGTTGAGGAAACAAGGGTGCATTTTGGCGATCCAGAGACAACAAGTTTGAAGGGGAACTTCCAGAAAGCCTATCTTCTTCAATTTTTGACCAAACGAGGTGCCGAAAAAGCCCAGCTAGGGGTTTTTGGACGTTCTGAAGCCATTGGAGCCGTCTATTTGGCATTTTGAGCATTGTAAAGCATATATTTGAGCACTTTGAGCAAATAATACAAAAGATCCATTGGAAGCTGGACCAGGAGATGTAACCCAAGAGAGGGGTGAACTCCTTTATCATTTGTTGTGTTATGTGTTTTCTGTTCATTGTTTATTGTTGTTGTTTATATGCATCTTGAATGAGTAATTTCTATAAAAGTTGTGTTGCAAAATTGATCCATTTGCATTTTAACACATGAATTTAAATCTTGCAAATAATTTCAAGAATACAAGTCTTCTTCAATTTTAGATCAAGTTGGTATCAGAGCATAGGTTTTTGAAGACTTGATTATTTGCAAGTGTTTGTTTTCTGATGCTCACAAGGTTTAAACACACAAGAGTATAAGGTCAACTTGTAGAGGCAAGTTCTCATCCTTCAAGAAGAAAAATTATATCATCATCGCAAGTTTCAAGGAGGCATTCACCAAGTATGGCTCATGAAGAGAGTCATGAACATATTCCTACAGAAGATGAAGATCTCAGAAAAGTTGTCATGGAAATGAGAGAAATGATGAAACTCTTGATGGAAAGGAATACACGGCTGCAAGATGAAGGCTCCAACCCTTCAAAGCACAAGGGAGACAGTGGTGATAAAACTCCAAATGGAAATGGAGGGAATGGTGCTTCACCACCCTCACCTCCATCTTCTTCTTCTTCTTCTTCTACCAGTTCAAGACCTCTTCCAAATTCTCCAAAAGCACGTGGTAAAACTCCTTCACAAATTCCTTTGTTAAAGATTGATATTAAATTCGAATTGCCAATGTACAATGGAGAGGTAAATGCTGAGAAATTAGATAATTGGATTCATCAGATTGAGCTGTATTGTAGGATACAAAAAATTCAAAATGATGAAACTAAGATTCAACTTGCTTCTTTAAGATTGGATAGTGCAACACTCATTTGGTGGGAAGCCAAGACTCAAGAGGACATGAAGAAACATGGTAAAATTTTAACCTCTTGG
>ML777347.1:169316-180405 GCA_009831015.1 Picea engelmannii
AGTGACATTTTGCACTTTAACCAAAGTCAAGTACAAAATAGAACATAAAGTACATAGGACAAAGGCAAATGTCTCTCCCACATGTGCTAAGAAGGGATAACACATGGGGAACACCTCCCAAGGTACACAAATCAACAATTTATGAGTTAGAACATTATTATCTTGAGTCTTGTCCATTTGACCTCTTTAAAACTCATTCATATTTACACATAACCTAATGCGTACTGGGCTTACCTTTTATGCAATTTGAGGGTGATTCCTAGTGCTAACAAACCTGTTGTAAGAACTAAAGATGAATGAATAATATAAGAAGCCAACCATTGTGGACCTAGCCCAGTTTGGGGTGAACCACATTAATTGCATGTGTTTTGATGTGTTTGTTGTCATGATGTGTTTGGTTGTTCTATTTGTTATGCACATGTAATATAATCCTAATGGTTAATATGAATATGTATCTGATGGTTCCATGCACGTGTTGAATGAGTATATAAGATGAATATATCATAGGTCATTGTGTTTTTATGGGTTCATACACAGGATATATGAATGAATTTTAAGTGAATGGTTAGGATGAATGCCTCATATTCCCCCATGACTATGAAAACCTGGTTCCTGTAGTCCACATAGGTACCTCGAGTGAGACTTCACCTACTTGCGGGTGATGCTGAAAGGGCCAATATCTTTAGGGTTTTGTTGGTGATTTATTGTTGAACCTTGGTTCTACCCACTGTGTTCCAAAAACTCCTCTATGTCTTCCTCTCTCTCCCTCCCACACTCTCACACACTCACACTCTACCTCCCCTCTTTGTTTTCATCTCTCTCCCTCTCACTCTCTCACAGACTAGCAAGTTTGGTAAATTGAAAGGAAAGGAATCGTAAGGAAAGACATGGCATTGACCTAGACATGGCAAGGCGTGTCAAGAACTAGACCTAGACCTAGACCTAGACCTAGAACTAGACTTAGAACATGACATAGACCTAGACCTATACCTAGACCTTGCCTCACCATGTTTCACACTCTCACACCCACACCCTCTCTATCTCCCCCTTCTTCGACTCTCTCCCTCTCTCTCTCTCTCTCCATATATTTCTCTCCCTCCCACTTCTCTCTCTCTCTCTCCATCTTCTCCTCTATCTCTCTCCCCTCCTCTCTCTCCCCCTCCTTCCATCCCTCTCCCTCTCTTTATCTCTCTCCCCCTCCCTCTTCCCCTTTGTCCGTTTCTCCCCCTATTCGCCCACCCCCTTCTCTCTCTCTCTCTCTCTCTCTCTCTCTCTCTCTCTCTCTCCTTGTTGTTAGTCTCATTCTCACTCTCTCACTCTCTCTCTCTCTACCCCTCTTTCTCTCAGTCTCTCATTCTACCTCCTTCTCTATCTCTCTCCATCTCTCATTCTACCTCCGTCTCTCTCTCTCTCCATATCACTTTCAACCTCTCTTCTGCTCTTGATGGCTCTTTTGCTCCCTCCCCTTCTTTCCCTCCTCCATCTCTCTATACCATATCCTTTCTACCCCACTCTTTGTCTTGATCTCTCCCCCTCTCACACTCTCACACACACTCTCTCTACTTCCCTCCTCCCTCTCTCTCTTCCCTTTCCTTCCGTCAGCACAATTTTTTTTCTTATTAAAATTGTTGATTAAGGTTGGTTGTCCTTGATGTCAACCCTTGAAGAAAGCCCCGCAGCATAAAGGTTTGGTTAATGGACCCAAGATTGTTTGATGTAAATATGACTCATTATTGTCTTGTCATGGTTGATAAGAAGTAAAGATGGATGAACTCCAAAGTGGTCCCCTTATGGTGAAATCCCTCACGATAAGACACTTTGCAGAGTAAAAGAACCCATGCTTAATTGTGGAATACTGAGTTGAAGGACAGTGAATTTGTCAGGGAACCTATCCTAGATGGATAGTGTTTGTCATGTCGTTTCCGGTGGTATGTGGAACGTCACATAATTCCTCACGGTTAGAGAGTTATGACCATATGAAGTTGGAGAACCCCTCATAAGTCTTATAGAAGCCCCCAAGGGTCAAAGTGATTTGCAAAAGAAATTATTTTAAATGAAGAAGCCCTAAAATAAGGAAAGTGTAAGGCTACATAAAGATATAAATAAGAGGCAAATCTCACTCATTATACACACACTTGTACATATTGTATATCTATTTTCTTGTGTAAAGATTCTTATAAATACTTGTGGATACATCTGAAGTGGTGAACGTCTGAGGTAGCATGAAGGGTTGATGGCGAAATTCTCGGATTCACAGAAAGTCCTATTTTTTGAGGCATACGCGGGTTGTCTGTGTATACATTGAAGTTATACACAGACTGACTGTGTATAGGGTGAGTATGTACGTGGGCTGGCTGTGTATAGGGTGAGTATGTACATGGGCTGACTATATATAGGGTGAGTACATGTTGATAAATCCATGAAACTTGAGAATATGAAGGTGCAAAGGTTCTAGATTCCGAGATCAAGCTCCTAGGAAGGTCTAGAGTGCTCAAATACATCAGATATATCCATTGGTTCAAAAGGTATGTCTTAATTCTATGAATAGTTGGACTTTGATGTATGCATGAGGAATGGAAATGAAGATTTGAGGATTCTCCCTAGAGAGACTAGTGGCTACATGGGATCTTCTGTATAAGTTAGATCTACAGAAATACAGTGCTGGTATATTTATCATTGATATTTCTTGTTGAGGAACATCTTGTATTTCTTGGCATATGGCTAAGGGTTTTTATGGTACATGGTTGAGAGCTTGTATTTGTGTAGTAGTTGATGTATTGAGAGACTGATTATCAGAAAGGGATTGATGACTAAGATCTTGTGAGGGATATTATACTTTTTCATGATTACACATACCTATATGGCACATGACTAGAGAGAGACATACTTGCCTTGAGTAGAGGCTATGTATGAGGATGCATGCACAGGGTACAGTTACAGTCTGGATACAGTGACAGGTTACAATTCTATATGAAAGAAGTTACAGAGGGTCAAAAGTTTTCAAGTGAAAGGAAACCCTAGTTTCATAAGGCATACATGGGCTGCATAACAGTTAGGGCATGTACATATGCGGGATGCATCACTACAGGTCATGTATCTGTTGTACTTTTGTGGATACATGTTCAGTTCAGGTACATATTGATTACAAGGCAGTTGTACAGATTGGATACAGGTCAGTGGTACAGGTTTATATAGTTGTACAACAATATATCTCACAGTGACAAGTTGACATTGGTTCCATCATTCTACTTCTACTTCAGGGTGGCAGGATGGGGCAAAGACAGGTGGTTGTAGCCAGAGAACATAGGGGGTTGTAGCCTCATTCTGGTTGTAGCCAGAGAATTTGGGAGTTGGAGCTTCCCTCAGGTTGTAGCTTGAGAAACTAGGGGGTTGGAGCCTCCTTCTAGTTGCAGCTGGAAAACAAAGGAAGTTGGCGCTTCCAATGAATGCAATTCTTCAAGACATATAAGAAAAAACATTATGTGGTTTTCTCCCGATTTGGGTTTCCATGTAAAACACTGGTGTATTGTGTATGTGTGTGATTGTTTATTTCTTACTTCTCATTATTGGATAATAATTCTACATTGATATAACATTTGAAGAAAAAGGATTATAATTACGCTATTACTGATTCACCCCCCTTCTTAGTAATCCAACAATTGGAATCATAGCAGGTTCCTTCAGAAATCAGTTTAACCACTGAAAGGTAGATCATGGAGAGTACTAACTTGTATAAAAATGGAATACCATAGTTAAATGGACAGAAGTATGCTTTTTGGAGCATAAGCATGAAAACATATATATAGGCACAAGGATTTCAAGTTTGGCAATCAATTGTAGATGGATACACAGCACCAACAGTTCCACCAACAAATGACAAAGAAATGAAACTCGGTGAGAATAATTCCAAAGCCAAAAATGCACTTTTGAATGGTCTCAGTGATATGGTATTCACCAAATTTTCACATTGTAAATATGCTAAAGATATTTGGGACAAGCTTCAAAATATTTATGAAGGAGAGTAAAAAGTCAAAGTAGCAAAGCTTAAAACTTACATAGGTCATTTCGAACAACTAAAAATGAAGGAAGATGAAGATATTGCAGCCTACTTCTTACGAGTCAATGAAACAGTGAATGGAATCATAGGATTGGGAGAAGAAATCGAAGAATTTGTAATTGTTCAAAAGGTACTAATATCTCTTCTTATGAGATTCAACCCTAAGATATCAGCACTAGAAGAAAGATCAAATCTAAACTCAATAAGCATGGATGAATTGCATGGAATCTTCACAGCATATGAGATGAGAACTGAATAGGAAAATCCATATGTAAAAGAAGTAGCCTTCAAAGCATCCAAATTATCAAAGAAAAAGAATAGGAAACAAGAAGAATATAGCAGCAACAGTGACATCTCAGAAGATGATGAAGAAGTGGCCAACTTCGTCAAAATACTAAACAAGGGAACCAACGGTAAGTATAGAGGTAAGCTTCCTTTAATTTGTTTTAATTGTGATGGTATTGGTCATTTTGCTAACAAATATCCTCATAACAAAAAGAGAAATGATGAAGGTTACTCAAAAGGCAGACAAACATATAAAGGTAAAAGAAATACAAAGAAAGTTTTCAAGAAAATCTTTTGCACCAAATAATACATCTCATCATCATTTGAAGATGAAGTCAGTGACAGTGAAATATGAAGAGTTCTATTCATGGCAGTAAAAGACTCTAATAAAGAATACTCCGAAGAAGAATATGAAGAAGCATATGAAGAAGAAATTGAAGAGGCAGAAGTTGACTTCTGAGAAGAATTAATGAGTGCCATAGAATTTATCAGAAGAGAAAATAAGAAAAACAAAAAACTACAAGCAAAACTAGATAAGAAAAAAGACACTCAAGAACTAGAAAAAATGATCACAAAATTGAAGGTTCAAATAGAAGAAGATAAAAGAATTGAAGAAGCACTCAAATTACAACTAGAAGAAAAGGACGGGATCATTGGAAACTTGCAAGTAGAGATTGTCACACTAAGAAAAGATATTCAAAAGAAAAATATGCAGAATAGCTCAAAAGTTTTGGATGACATTATCAACAGTCAAAAATCTCATCTTGACAAGTCCGGACTTGGATACAATCAGACAGAAAAGGGATCAAGCTCCAAAACAACATATCAAGAAACAAATCCAAAAATTTATGCAAAAACAATCAAAGGAGATAAGAAGATATACAAGGAAGATTACAAGGACACTCCTCCGCCGAGAAGATTCAGATTTCAGAATCAACAATACATAGATAGGCCTCAAGAAGAAGAAGGATTCATAAGAACACCTCCTTTTAGAATATCTTCAACTATCAGGTATCAAACTATATTTTTTGGTTTATGTTATGCATGTAATAACTTTGGACATAAAACTGTAAATTGCAGAGCTAACAACAAGAACAATAACTACTTTGAGAGCCATACACAAAGGGGTTATTCAAGAAGACCTAGTGAAACACAGAGAAGAAGTTACAACATGTTTGAATCTTTGAGCACTGAAGTGGAACGTTACAAATGTAACAATTTTGAACACATGGCCAAAGATTGCAGAATGACAGTCCCTCCTAAATAACCTCAACAGAATCACAAACAGGAACCTCAGAAAATGACATGGATAAGAAAGCAAAATTAGTATAGAAATGAAGAATACACAATCGCTCTACAACCTAAACAGAAGAAATGTGGTTCGTATGTTGAGAGTGAATGTTCAAAACACATGATAGGTGATAGAGACAAGTTTTTTACATTATGAAATGAAAGAGATGGATCAGTCTCCTTCAGAAATGATGAATCATCCAAAATCATTGGAAAATTCACAGTCTGAATTGGGAACAAGAATGAAAAGGCAGAAAATGTTCTACTAGTAGAAGATATGAAACATAATCTTTTAAGTGTGAGTCAAATGTGTGATCAAGGTCATAAAGTTACCTTCGATTCACAAACGTGTGAGATAAGAAAATAATGTTCAGGGAGATTGGTCGCTACAAGTGCAAGAACTTCAAGCAACATATATGTGTTAAGTGAAATTGGAAATGAAAAGTGTTGTCTAGGGAAGGAAGATGAAAGTTGGCTATGGCACAAAAGAATGGGTCACATGCATTTTGATAACCTTGTCAAAGTCAGCAAGAGAGAGGCAGTCAGATAAATTCCCCATATCATGAAACCAACCAACACTCTATGCAAGCATTGCCAACAAGGAAAGCAAACAAAGACCAGGTTCAAATCAAAGGAATATTCAACAACAAGACCACTAAAAATTGTACATACTAATCTAGTTGGACCAACTACAACAAAAGGCTTAAAAGGTGAGAGATACTTTATGTTATTAGTTGATGATGATACAAGAATGACTACAGTTTTCTTTCTCAAGAACAAGTCAGAAGCTTTTGAAAAATTCAAGATCTACAAGGAAATGGTTGAAAATGAGATGGATTCAAGAATCAAATTCTTAAGATCGGATAATGGAGGAGAATTTACCTCAAAGAAATTTATGGACTACTGCAGCGATCATGGAATAAAAAGACAATTCTCCATCGCTAGGACACCTCAACAGAATGGAGTTGTTGAAAGAAAGAACAGGACAGTACAAGAAATGGCTCGAACAATGATAATGGATTCAAAGTTGACAGATATTTTTTGGACACAAGAAGTGCATACAATAGTTCACATTCAAAACGGGGTAATTCTCAGAAACAACACCAAAAAAACTCCTTACGAACTATGTAAAGGAAGACCAACAAATGTAAAGCACTTCAGATTTTTTGGAAGCAAATGTTATATTAAAAGAAAAGATGGTCGAATAGGAAAGTTTGAATCTCGTGTGGACAAAGGAGTACTTCTTGGTTACTCAAGTACAAGGAAAGCATCAAGTGTTATAATCTAAGATTGAACAAAGTTGTGGAAAGCATCAATGTAATAATTGATGAAAAAGGTAGACTAGAATCAAAGGAAGAAAATGGATCAATGAAACAACCCTTAGAAGAAGAAGCAGAAGATGAAAAAAAAGTAGAAGAGGAAGATGAAGAGGATCCGACAGAAGAAGAAGAGCAAGTTCAACAAGTATCTCTAAAGACACCCAGTAAATGAGTAAAAAAGAATCATCCTTCAGATCAGATTATTGGGAACAAATATGCAGGAGTTAAGACTAGAAGAAGAATTCGTTCACTAGAACAAATACACCTAACACTCTTATCTACAATTGAACCAAACGGTTTTGAAGAAGCCGACAAGGATGAATTTTGGAATAAGGCCATGGATGAAGAATTGGATCAAATAGAGAAAAATGACACTTGGGAATTAGTTCCAAGACCAAAGAATAAGAATGTGATCGACACAAAGTGGGTTTTCAGAAATAAATTAAATGAAGATGGACAAGTTACAAGGAACAAAGCTAGATTGGTATGTAAAGGATATGCTCAGATTGAAGGAATCGACTTTGAAGAGACATATGCCCCAGTTGCCAGAATGGAATCAATATGTTTGCTTTTAGCTTATGCATGCTGCAAAAATGTTAAAGTATATCAGCTGGATGTAAAATCAACTTTTTTGAATGGGGAACTTGAAGAAGAAGTTTACATTGAACAACCATAAGGATTCCAGTTGTTAGAGAACACATATTATGTGTGTAAATTAAAGAAGGCCTTGTATGATCTAAAACAGGCTCCTAGATCATGGAACTCTAGACTGGATAAGTATCTACAGCAGGCAGGGTTCAGAAAAGGAAGTGCAGACAGTAACCTCTACATCAAGGTAAGTCAAGGTAATATTTTATTAATTGAATTTTATGTTGATGATATTATATTTGGTAGTGATGATGACATGTTAAGCCAAAAATTTGCAAAAGACATGTAGAATGAATTTGAAATGTCGTTACTTGGAGAACTATCTTTCTTTCTGGGACTTCAAATACGTCAAAGCAACTAAGAAATTTTTATTTCTCAAACCAAGTATATCAGAGAAATTCTAAAGAGGTTCGGAATGGAAGATTGCAAACCAATTATCACTCCCATGCAAACCACTTGTAATTTGAGCAAAGATGATGATTCGAAGTCTACAGATCAGAGGCAATACATGTCAATGATTGACAACCTACTATATGTGACATCATCCAGACTAGATGTAATGCAGGCAGTTGGACAGGTGGCATGATTTCAAGCAGCACCAAAGGAATCACATGTATTAGCAGTAAAGATGATCTTCAGATATCTCAAAGGAACATAAAAGTTTGGATTATGGTATCCAAAAGGAAAATATCTATCACTTATTGCCTACACAGGTGCAGATTCGGCAGGTTGTATTGATGACCGACGAAGCAATAGTGGAGAAGTGTTCTACTTAGGTGAGTGTTTGGTATCATGGGTGAGAAAGAAACAATCATCAATGTCTCTATCTACAGCCGAGGCAGAGTATATTGCAACAACAGCATGTTGTACGCGGGTTCTTTGTATGAAACAAACTTTGACAGATATACAAGTTGAGTATGATGAGCCCATTCCAATATATTTTGATAATACAAGTGCCATCAGTATCTCAAAAATCCCTTTGATGCACTCCAAGATGAAGCACATTCCAATCAATTATCACTTTCTACGGGAACATGTTGCAAAAAAGAAAATCAAAGTTGAGTATGTGGGCACAAAAGAACAAGTGGAATACATCTTTACAAAACCACTTCCACGGGAAGCCTTTGAATATCTTCGCCAAAGACTTGGAGTTATTTCTACTCCAAAATGAATGATTTTTGAATGTTTATCTTATATGTCTTAGATGTACATGAGGAAGCACCATAAGAAGACAGTTCGGTCAGGGGGAGCATCCCTGGATGGAAAGATACCTTTGCCATTGATGACAAAGGGGGATAGATTTATCAGATGCAGAGGACAGAGGCATGGTTCTAGGGGGAGCAGATTTATCATATGCAGAGGACAGAGGCATATTTATCAGAAACAGAGGATAGAGGCATGGTTCCATGGGGAGCATGGGTGATATGATTTCAGTATTGCATCAGAGTGTTGCTATCAATGCCAAAGGGGGAGATCGTTGATTAAGGTTGGTTGTCATTAATGTCAACCCTTGAAGAAAGCCCCGCAACACAAAGGTTTGGGTAATGGACCCAAGATTGTTTGATGTAAAGATGACTCATTATTGTCTTGTCATGGTTGATAAGAAGTAAAGATGGATTGACTCCAAAGTGGTCCCCTTATGGTGAAAGCCCTCACAGGAAGACACTTTGTGAAGTAAGAGAACCCATGCTTAATTGTGGAATAATGAGTTGAAGGACAGTGAATTTGCTAGGTAAACTATCCTAGATGGATAATTCTTATCATGCCATTTCCAGTGGTATGTGGAACATCACATAACTCCTCACGGTTAGAGAGTTATGACCATACAAAGTTGGAGAACCCTTAATAAGTCTTATAGAAGCTCCCAAGGGTCAAAGTGCTTTGCAAAAGAAATTATTTTAAATGAAGAAGCCCTAAAATAAGGAAAGTGTAAGGCTACATGAAGATATAAATAAGAGGCAAAGCTAACTCATTATACACACACTTGTACATATTGTATATCTATTTTCTTGTGTAAAGCTTCTTGTAAATACTTGTGGATACATTTGATGTGGCGAACGTCTGAAATAGCACGAAGGGTTGATGACGAAATTCTCGGATTCACAGAAAACTCTATTTTCTGAGGCATACGCAGGATGTCTGTGTATAGGGTGTGTATACATTGAAGATATACGAGGGATGGTTGTGTATAGGGTGAGTATGTACACGGGTTGACTGTGTATAGGGTGAGTACATGTTGATAAATCCATGAAACTTGAGAAGATGAAGGTGTAGAGGTTCTAGATTCTGAGATCAAGCTCCCAGGAAGGTCTAGAGTGCTCAGATACATCGAATCCATCCATTGGTTCAAAAGGTATGTCTTTTTTCTATGAATAGTTGCATTTTGATGTATGCATGAGGAATGGCAATGAAGATTTGAGGATTCTCCCTAGAGAGACTAGTGGCTACATGAAATCTTTTGTATAAGTCAGATCTATAGAAATACAGTGTTGGTATATTTATCATTGATACTTCTTGTTGAGGCACATCTTGTATTTCTTGGCCTATGTCTAAGGGTTTTTATGGTACATAGTTGAGAGCTTGTATTTGTGCAGTAGTTGATGTATTGAGAGACTGATTATCACAAAAGGATTGATGACTAAGATCTTGTGAGGGATATTATACTTGTTCATGATTACACATACCTATATGGCACATGACTAGAGAGAGACATACTTGCCTTGAGTATAGGCTATGTATGAGGATGCATTCACAGGGTACAGTTACAGTCTGGATACAGTGATAGGTTACAGTTCTATGTGAAAGAAGTTACAGAGGGTCAAAAGGTTTCAAGTGAAAGGAAACCCTAACTTCATAAGACATACACAATCTGCATAACAGATATGGCACGTACATACACGGGCTGCATCACTACAGGTCACGTATCTGTTGTACTTTTGTGGATACATGTTCAGTTCAGGTACAGATTGATTACAAGGCAATTGTACAGATTGGATACAGGTCAGTGGTACAGGTTGATACAGTTGTACAACAGTATATCTCATAGTGATAGGTTGACAGTGGTTCGATCATTCTACTTCTACTTCAGAGTGGCAGAACAGGAAAAGGACAGGTGGTTGTAGCCACCTTCTGGTTGTAGCCGGAGAACATAGGGGGTTGTAGCCTCCTTCTGGTTGTATCTAGAGAATTGGGGAGTTGGAGCTTCCCTCATGTTGTAGCCTGAGAAACTAGGGGGTTGGAGCCTTCTTCCAATTGCAGCTGGAAAAAAAAGGAAGTTGGTGCTTCCAATGAATGTAATTCTTCAAGACATATAAGAAAAAGAATTATGTGGTTTTCTCCCGATTTGGGTTTCCACATAAAATACTGGTGTACTGTGTATGTGTGTGATTGTTTATTTCTTACTTCTCATTATTGGATAATAATTATACATTGATATAACATTTGAAGAAAAATGATTATAATTACACTATTACTGATTCACCCCCCCCCC
>ML777347.1:212718-223474 GCA_009831015.1 Picea engelmannii
CATCTTATTTTCTGTAGCTAACCATCTCTTAGATAGGTCAAAATATTAAAGTTTTATTTCTGATTTGTTTGGCTGGAAATTTCTGTGTAAAAACAGAAATTTTCTGCAACATATTTGGTGTTTTTGCAGCATTTCCAGCAAGCTTTTGCTTGCTGTTTTTTGCAGGTTAGTGACAGATTTAAAGGTGCATGCTATCCAAAAACACCTAGGAGGCTTCCCAAACATTTCTACTTGGTTTGGTAAGAATTTCTCCTTCTCTCTCTTTCACATTTCTAATTTTCTGCAATATTTCTTTCACTTTTTGGGCCCTAAATCTAAATCTAACTTAGATTAGTTTACTTATTCTTTAACTTAGTTTATTCTTTGTCCATAATATCATTAATTTAGTTGCTATTTCATTCCATTAATTTGTTATAATCTAAGCTACCCTCTTTGGCCAATATTGGAAGGCTTGCCACCACTTTGGCCATTGAAGTGGTGTTTCTCTTTCAAGTTTTATTCATTTTGTTCATAAAATTTAATCATAATAATAAGTATTAATAGTGCTAAGATAGTTTCTGCTTGAGCAGTCGGCCAGGAGCCTATCTGACATTCTCTTTCTCCGGAACAGAGAACGAAGATTGAATGCCTTGCTTCCCTGTGCAGTTATATCTTAGTAGTATTAATCTCACTTGCCGGCACCTTGGGGGAGTCATCCCCAAAATCGCATTGGCTTAAAGGGAAATTTATATATGGTGATCTATAATGCTATCTAGTTAGAAATATCTTTAGCTATCATCATTTCCAAGCTTTATTTTTCCTGAAGTCATTTCACTTTCATATGCTCATAATCTCATGCTTAAATGGTTAAATGATTTATAATGTCTTTTAGATGCTAAATCCTTGGTAACATAAGTCATTTAGCTTGTTTACAATCTTAGCATATGTGATCTATTTTCTTGGGTTTAAGATCTCTAGCTTTAACTTGTTAAATCTTTACTTTCTTTAAAGTTTATATCTTTCACATTGATTTAACACTTTTACATGCATGGTTGATGATAGATCTTAAATTCTAAGTTAAATGTTTACATGTTGAAGTGATGCTCATGTGCTTAATAATCTTCTATCTATTGTGACATAACTTCACATCTTAAGTCATTTTACTTTCTAAGAGCACTCATTTAAGATTAAGTTATCTTGCTTCATTGGTTGATCTCACACATAACTTAAATCTTCTTTTCATACAAGTTTAACTTTCTGTTTTATATAGCAAGTTGTTCTTGCTTACATCTCACACTTTAACTTGCACATATTATGTGGAATGGTTCATAATTAATCGGTTTATCTCTTGTATCATTTTCACATAATTTCATGTGGTGAATGTTTTTATTTTTAAGCTGTTTAACACACTTTTATAAGCAATTTTGCTCACGGCCATACCCTTAAACGCTCATTTGTGAAGGTCTAAAACTTGTTTAAAATACACCCAACACATCTAAAGACCCACCCGAGGGTCATAATAACACTTAGTAACGTTTTAGGGGCCTCATTCATCCATCTCCACCATCTAAAACGAGTTTGAGGGACACCCAGGGGAAGTGGCGGGGGACCGTCTCGTGATTTCGTTGGGGAGATCCCTTCTGGGAGAACTCTTACTGTCAGGGCTGACCTTGGAAGCTAGGGTAAGGCCTCGTTAGCCTTACTATCTTGAGCACCGGGCAGTCATTTGGCCCAGGGAGGAGGAAGCTTGAAGCACACACCTAGTTTAGGGGGAAAGGGAACTAAAATTAATCAATCTTTAAGAAACTCCTAAACACCTAGTTGCATAAATCACCTTTGTATGTTTGGGGTAGATGTATTGATAGGAACACATCATTGGTGATAATATCATTTGTTTATCTTATGTGCAACTTGATGGTGAATATTTCTTATGTCTAAGTGAATATTTGGTTATAACATTTGAAATATCTTGTTAATTCATTGTTGTGGTGTGAGTCAAGAGAGTGTTGAGTATCCCACTTGGGGAGGCATCACCTTCTTTGATTCTTGAATGCTTTTGTGATTGAAGCCAGTGAAGGCAGTCCAATAGAGTAAGTGCTATTGGGGCATGCTTGGCAAATTGTGAACACTTACACTTCTTGTATCTTTGTATATTGTTGTATCTTTTGTATATGGTTTATTTATTGTAAAACTTTGTAATTCTTTGTGAGTAGTAATAATCTTGGTTTGGGGTAGTTTAACTTGATTTATTTGTAAACATTTTGTAATTGAACCACCCTTGAACGCTAGTTGACCCCATTGCCCAACCTTAGGCACTAGTCTTAGTTGACCTAGGGAAAGGGATGCTTTTCATTTAGATTAAGACTTGCACTTGCATTGATGCTTGAACATCCTAGGCTAGTTTTCCCCTTAGCCTTTAAACAATTAAAATTAACTCCTAGAACATTAACATTTAAATTCATTTAGTAACTAGGGACAACCCCCCTTGGCTTCCCTAGGAGTAAGCCTAGAAGGAAGAGGTTCCAGTCAAGGTAACAGTGTGGACTTGGAACCTAGACATTGTGTCTCCGAGGACACACTAAGTGAGTTGGACTTAGCTCACGCTAGCAAGTGTGTATAAGGACGACAACATGACCTTTAGCCACATTAACAAGGAGGCATCAAGAGTAAAATGAGTATTTACAAAGCACAAAAAGGCAAAGGGAATATGGTTTATGAAGTTTGAGCTTCTAAATTTCACAGCATGGATGATTTTAGTGCTTGCTTCATAGATTTATCATGGCACATGGATAATGAAGTATTTTCATGTTCTTAAATGAGAATAGAGTTGTTCTATTGTAATTTGATGTCATAAATTTATCAAACTGTTGTAGTTTGTATCTTTGTTTTTTGGTTTATTATTTTTTTAAATGTTAACGGTTATAATTTGTATTATAGAGCACTAAAACCAAACTAGACAACGATATAATAGAAAAGTTAAAAAAATGGTCACAAATTTCAAACAAAAATGGGCATAGCCATGTCCAAAATATTATATTTTGTCTTATATTACTCCATACCAAACATTCCTAGCATGTATATTGCCATACAAACTATAAGAGTAGAAAAACTACATTACAATGCACAAAAGATTCAAAGAAAATAAACTAAAATTTCTATCTTGGAGGGACAACAATGTTCAAATACATGTGGGTTTCCATAGCTTCTTCTAGATTCGGCATGGCCCCATCTAAATTTCCATGGGGGAAATTATTTCTAGATTCTTCTCAGCAACCAAAGAAGATTTTCCCACTCCAACCCTAGCTCTCATACCTCTAGGGAAGAATTCACTAAACAATGACTCCCCAACTAACATAGAGGTTCGAGGGATAAGATACATAACAAAAACCCAAGGAAGACCAAGATGAGACACAATTATATCAACTAGAGACTTCAAAGAACTTAGTTACAAATCCAATTCCAAATGCATCATGTGAATGACATGAATGAAGTCTTGAAATTATTTCTTCGGATCCTTAAATGGAAAGAGATGGATAGCAGTTTCAAGTGCACAATCATCTTGGATCTTGTTCTCAGAACTCAATTTTCTTTTCAAATCATCCCTCTGTCTATTCCATTGGGTGGTGGAGCTAATAACATTGCAATGGACATCTACAATATCCCTTCCACATCCATGGATCCTTCTCTAAACCTCCCTTAAGTCACACATAATACAACACTTAAAGTTGATCCTACACCAAGAGAACTGACAAAAAATGACCAATTCTTGCAAGAGGGAAAGGCACCTGAAAGCCTATGAGAGAATAAGGAAAAAGTACTTGCCATGAAATCTACTCCGTATACACTCATAAATGGATACTTGTATAAATTAGGACCATATGATGTACTAAGGAGATGTGTCCTAGAGCATGAGAGGGATTTCATAATCGAGGAGGCACATGTTGGCCCTACAGGGGGCCACTTCTATGCAGATACCACAACCAAGAAAATAATTCAAGTTGGATTATGGTGGCCTATACATCATAGATAAAAGGTAAATGTTGAGATCATTTTCCGCTTCCTTTGTTTCCCTCCCCTTTTCTATTTTTCTCAACTTCTTTTGTCCATTTCTTTCCCCCCTTCTATAGTTACACAAATTCCCCTTTCCTTTTCCCCTTCTACTTTCCCTTTCTTGTTACTATGCTAAGCCATTTTTTCGAAATGGAGGGTTCACGGGTTGGCGGTCTCACGGGTCCTCATCTCCATCTATACTCCCATTCATGAGTCCGACCAACCGCCACTTTATTCCATACTTAACCGATTTTACAACTGTGGTTCCCGGGTCGGCAGTTGCAAGGCTTCCATATCCCATGTTCCATGATATACCTTTTGAACCTAAAGGATATGTGATCTACAATTTGACCACCGGATCCCTGAGCCCCTAAGAATCTCATCTATATTTTTCTGAGTATGATCGATCGCATTTCAACACTTAGCCAATTCACACCCTTTCACCACCGTGGGTTGGTGAGTTGGCGAGTTCACAAAATTGACCAAATATTAAATCACTCTCGTTCGTCCCCTCCAACTTCACGGCTTTCCCGAGACATATTTACTAGGATTTTAATGCCAATAGATCAACACCCAGGCTCCATAAAAATCATCATTAATAAACGAAATGCTCACGGAAATTTTCATTAAGTCACATTAAACCACGATTTGCGGAAGATTATATCATCTCTCCCAAGTGCCTTATTTTGAATATCATCTGGATTAAAAGAATGCTCTCATCAACTTATGGCAGCAACAACTCAACATCAATTTTGTGGAGATACTGTGAACACTTTTGGACACGAGGATCAGAACTTTCAGTGGTCTAGAGCCTACTCTTATTATTCATCTCCATCTTCTCAGAAGGAAGTAATTTGGACCTCCATAATTGCTTGTGCCGACTGTGTTCCTGAGGTTTTTGACAGCAAGGAACTGGTCGCCTGGTGCGCCGAGAAATATATACTAAGTCAGTGGATAATTCAACTTCAATACCATTCCCCCGTTTCTCTGTCACATCAAGTATTTCGTAAAATGTTAAAGCTCCCAGAGACAACACTCACTTTCAAAGGTGAATATTTCAGGGAATTCTTGAGGAACCACGACAACGGCCTGGACCTCTTACCTAAATTCTTGGAGAACCCCTCGACCATTCCTGAATATATTACCATATTGTAGGTCGGCCTGTTCAAGAACCCATTTCAGGAAATTACCTGGTTATTCACCAGAGTGACCGACCAAGAAAATATTGTCAATATTAATTCTTGCGTGATTCTTTGCATCTTATATTTTACTGTCAAGGAGCATGCCATTTTCGATTGGGGGAATTGATTTCCATTAAAATATCTTCCCAATTATCTCAGTATAAAAGGGATAAGAAATTATTTATGTCTTTTTATTTGGTTTTCGCAATAGTGCATTGCTGTCAATTTCCTAAATTGTCTATATGCAAGAAGGTTAATTGTGAATGTGATCCAGTGAATTTTTGGTATCAAGCGTTGTGGAGGCACAAAGCTTCCTTGCACTTCTATGAAGTATTCAACGACTTTGTCTTGGTTTTTAAAGAATTAATGTTTGGAAGATATATCCCAAGGATATATTCCTAGGCGAGTAAGTTCCTGGATAAAAAGGGGACTGTGGAGTAAATGGACAATTACAATGTTATTATGGTTTTTGGCTCTAAATAAAGTCCCTCCTTTCTTCCATGCCATATATCCGACAGAATGTCTGTTATAGAAGTTGCAAGGCAATACCATTTATGACTGCACTTCTTTCATGAAAAAAAGAAAAAAACAATTCATACCATTGCCATGGAGAATTGGAGATTTTATATTTAGAAATATAAACAAGATTGATGAATTCGCGAACCATTTCTAGAATTTAAATTTGAAATATGCTGAAAAAGTAAGAGGTTTTGACCCTAACGGGATTTTCACAGAACACATGATGGAAATTCAGCAACTCATTTATTCACACTGTCCTGAACGAAGGAGAATATAGTAGCTTAGGTACTCTTACTCACATTGTTGGCGACTTGGAGACGATACTCAGTACCAATGAAACCCATAATCAGAAAGGAAAGGGCCTTGGTGAGAAGAGTGCCCAATATCCAACTGTCACTCCCAAAGCTACAACATCTCGAAGAAACGCTCCAGCAACCTACCCATTTAAGAAGACAATCAACACTAGTTCAGGCGAAGGATGAGATAAGAACCCCCTCCAGGAAAAGTTGAAAGCTCACATAAACTGCCTTTGAGGAAAAAGAGGAGGAATATAGTAGAAGAGGAAGAGGAACATCATGTCGAAATTGACATCAACAATTTTTCCCTCGAAGATATGGAGCTTGAGGTTGTCATTGAGAAAATATTTCCTCAGATTGATCAGCCAAGAGGCACGACCCACTAGAATCCATCCTTAGAAATTATTGAAAATGAAATTTTTGATGAAGAAGAATCTTTTGGATTTCAGAGTGTTGTCTTTGACAGCGAATCTAAAAAATTAATTATTGAGAAGAGTGATGTAAAGAATAAAAAGGGGAAATCTCGTTCTGAGATTAACATGAAGAATATGTGGCCTTCCCAAATTTCAAAAATTCACAGAGCAACTGGCGATGCATTGGACGACTCCATTAGGGGTCTTGAAGCGGAGAATATAAAGTTAAAGGAAAGGATTAATGAATTGGAAGAGACCTTGATGCCTCTTCCCCTTCTTGCCATCCCTTTGGAAATTGTTGGACCCAACACACCCGCAACTAAGTTAAAAGGATCCTCAAGCTTACTCACATCAACTAGGAGCTATGTGGATAATAATATCAAGAAGATAATGGCATTGATTACAGAAGCTTGGGATATTTCAAAGAATATGATTTCTTTTGGTTCAAGGGAACATTCCTTCCATGAGTACATACAGGCAGATCTAAAAAATGAAGAAGGATTTTATCTTGATGTCATGGTACCCTTTGGTGTTAAAGTTTCAAACATGTCGCAGCTAAGAAGAAGAGAGGAGGACCTTCCCTCTCTAAGTAGGATCAAGCAGTTAAATGCATGTTGGAAAGAGAAAATAAAGAACTTGAACATCATTGTTCATGTGTGCAGCCAAGCCATAACAAGGAAAGAAGAGCTATTCAAAAGACTCACGGAGATGGACCTAGCTGAAAGCACTAACGAGGTCCAAGATCCCAAGTTGATTCTCAATTCATTATCCCTCTCAAAACAACAATTCGAAGAACAAGTTGAGATATTCAAGGGGTTGTCAATTGAAAAATTCTATGGCATAATTGAATATGATGAGGAAGCCATAGATAACTGGCTAGTAGATTACTCTGTAAAAAATCAAGATATTGAAGAAATATTGCGTGGCATTTCCATTGATCTCCGTGAATTGGAGGGCAAGTTGTTCAATATTAAAATTGGGCATGAAATCAATGTGGCACCTATGAAGGCCTACAACGAAGAATGGTTCAAAAAGGCTATCGATAAACTGACAAATGAAGGGAAAGAAGCAGTTGAGACGGTTCCTATAACCGTCAATGACAATGATAAAAGGACATCGGCAAGTAAATGAAACCATGAGAGACCATCATAGTAAGTTTTCACTAATCATATCTTGCTTTATTTATCAGTTCCTTCATCCAGTTATTCCACCTCTTTCACTAGAAAGGTCTAACTGAAGACTGATAACTTCTTGTTTTCTTCTTTCCAGGTCTTGTTGTTTTGCTTTCGCCCACCTTCCTCTTTTTGCAAAGCTTACTTCTTGTATCTATTTTCTTTATGGTCCGCAGAAGCCCCAATCTCAGTATTTATGACAAACACATTTAATTTTCGAAGAATATGTAATAAACTATATATTTTTTAGAAATTTCAAGAGAGTTATTTTGGGAACAATCTCGACTGTGCTTTGTAACCCTATTTTTGGAATATAAAGTATTTGAGGTTGATCTATCATTATCTTTATTTGAGCTACCCATGTTTCCACTCTGTTAAAGTTCTCTTATGCATGCAAACCATCTTCTTTGTTATTTTTATATGATCAGAAATCTTAAGTTATACTATGATGGATGTGAGGAAATTTTTCTTATTTTGCTTTAATGTGTGTGATTTGTGATTCCTGGTCCTTTCTTAGGAGCTTTCTTTAGACAAAAAAATAAAACATTTTATTTCCTGTTATTTTATTATTTCTTTTATTACCACGACCAACTTTTTGAAGTCCCATATCTCAACGACATAAAGTCACACGAAAATCTAAAGTAAAAGAGGAGTACCACCTCTATAAAATCGCAGGGAGATTTATATCCTTGTGAGGTTGTCGTTTCGATCCTGGCGGATTCAAGCATCAATAGTAAACAAGTGTGAAAAGTTCCAGAGGATAAGTCGACCACTATGGAAGGATGAGATGCCTTTAAATTCAATCAATCCAAGCCTCCCATTTGAAATTTTGGCTAGTGGATTTGTAAAACCTTTTCCAAAAAGAGGGAAAATGACATGAGCCAAGTATATTATAATAGAAATTGAATACTTAAATAATTGGGTAGAAGTAGAGCTAGTTGAGACTTGCACAAAAGAGGTGTAACCCAAGTTTATTTATGAGAATATCATCACAAGGCTTGTATGCCCATTGACAATAATAAGCAACAAAGGAACCTGTTATCCCCGATATCTAGGGATAACTAGGATATCATGTCTCGAGGCCCACATGGTCCTAGACATGGAGTACCGAGAGCGGGATTGACTTGAGCATGGCCCTGGAGGGCCCATCTTTCTTCTTCTTAGCCAAACTTGTCTTGTCAGCAGTAGCAGCTTCCATCACCACCGACCTGGGCCTGCATCGGAGAGGACTCTTGCTCCATGAGGTAATTGGTCCGAGGTATCATGGTATGTGTCATATTTGATCATTATAACCTTCTTATATATTCATTAGGTTCCTTTCATTTCTGATGACTGCTTGGATCTTACACTAATCCACTTGACCATTGTTGGGGTGATTGATTGGGTGACTTAGCAAGCTAGTATTCATGGGTTTTGGTTAGCCACCAAGGGGTATTTGCAGAGCCATCGTCCGCTCCCACCATCTTATCATATTTACATCTTATACCCCGCTCATCCATCCCATTCCCCTAGTCTGGCCATTAGGATGACCTTTTAGGGTTACACTTTGTCTTGTGGGAAGAAGGGGATAAAGGCCCAGGGGGTAAAAGCAGCTGGTAAAAGATAAAAGCCATAGGAAATAAAACCTAGAGATGCTTCGCCCAGGGGATCCCAGAGAAGGCAATAAAAAGCCTCTCGATAAGAAACTAAGGGACCCTGAGAAAAATGATAAAATAAAAACAAGACCTAACCAAGAGGATGGGAGGTCTCATCATGAGCCGACCCATTATGTTCATAGGTATTTAGCAGTATGACATTGCCACTATCTGGTCACCAAGCTAGGGCAGTGACCTTTGGTTGCATGGCCAAAGGAAAGGGGGTCTCATCACGAGCCAACCTTATCATCTCTGCGAAGATACCAGTGGGTAATGCTGTCAGCTCTGGCCACCAAGCCAAGGCAGTGTCCTCTGGTCAGACCTTGTAGTAAAAAAGAAAGAAAAAGAAATAAAAGAAAAATGAAGGCAATAAAGGGCTTGGAAAAAAATGCATCCATGACGGGTACAGCTCGCCTCCTACAAAGGCACCCACAGACAACACCTTCCCTTGGTCTTACTATGACTGGACATCCCTAAAAAACCATATCACCTCATTAAACATGGCTTGAATGATCTTTTGAGGAAACTTTCCATCTCTTGTGGGTATTATCCCAATAGGTTGTTCTGTTGGTTTCCTTAGCTTTGTATAGTAGATCTGTGTAATATCTTTGAGCTCTTAGATGATGTGTTAGGGATTCCATGCATATATTTGATAACTTTAATGATGAGATATGATTTACATTGCTATGATCTCTAGGACTAATGAGCCCATGGAGGGCGTAGTTTTTGATGTGCAGGACCATGCCCGGGGGGCAGGTACCAGAGGACCGGTACACATGGGGAGATGATTAGCTCGGACCTCCATGGGGCTGAAGAGACCATCATATGGTTGCTGGGATGGCAGAGGTAGGACAACGTCATGATGAGCCCTTGCATGAAGAAGACAAAAGGACGCCCTCACCAGGACACTTTAGCAGAGATCTACCTAGGGGGGATCACCCCTTGCAGATGAGATGATGGCTTTGATGGATAGGACGCCACCCAGGACAGGCTGGACATTTTCTGGAGCAGGTGGCAGTGTGTTGGGCTTGTTTGGCACATGTGGCAGGTTGTAGGATCCCCAAGGGGGCCAACGTTTTGCCTTCTGGATGCTGATGATGCCCAAAAAGGGACAACGTCTCCCTCAAAGGGGCCTGACGTCTCCTTTTCTAGCTCTTACTTTTGACATTTTAGCATTTAATGTGACAAATAATTGAATATTGTTAAGCCAACCTTGTCGGCTGTTTTTAATGACCTATTTTGTAATTAAAGGTCATTTGGATGATATATATTGAGGACGTTGAGCCTCATTTATAACATAACTTTCTCTCTTGTGAGAGTGACACTTTTTAGTCTTTTTGTCTTGATTTTGGATCTTGGAGTTGAGGCACTACTCTTGGAGGGATTATCTTTGGCATGCATATGGTGTTTTTATCATTGGAAGGTGTTACAACTAGGGTTTGATTTGGCTCTTCATTGATTTGTAAGTATATTTTGCATGCAAAACTTCTTGATTGAATGGTTGTAGGTAGA
>ML777347.1:234871-251330 GCA_009831015.1 Picea engelmannii
TCTTCTATGTCTAAATAGCTTTTTCTTTTGCCAACTTTCTTATCTTTTCTTTAATGTCATATGAAGAGAACAATTTGATTTGAGTGTATACGGTCAAGGGAGCAATGGTGTTAACCACATATTTAAAGTTACAATTGCTTAAGTTAGCGACTACATTTGTCTATATTAAATTGAGGTTTACTTGTAGCTTTTTTGTAAAGTATTTATATATTTTTTTTCAATTAAATCTTTATATTCTTTCACCTTTTGCTCGTTATCCATATTATTTTAAGTTAGCATGTATATTATCATATAATAAAATTACTATTTTCTTAATTTAACTATATTATTTTTCTTAAAAAATTAAGTTTGATTTTGAACTACATTCACAACAATGAAAAAAATTAATTAGAAAGAGACTAATAAAATAAGGTCTGTTATCCCCGATATCTAGGGATAACTAGGAGATCATGTCTCGAGGCCCACAGGTCCTAGACATGGAGTATCGAGAGCAGGATTGACCTGAGTATGGCCCTGGAGGGCCCATCCTTCTTCTTCGTCGTCGGATTTGTCCTGTTAGCAGCAGCGGCATCCATCACCATCGGCTTGGACTTGCATCAGAGAAGACTCTTGCTCCATGAGGTAATTGGTCCAAGGTATCATGGTATGTGTTATGTTTGATCGTCATAACCTTCTTATATATGCACCAGGTTCCTTACATTTCTGACGACTGCTTGGATCTTACACTAATCCACTTGACCATTGTTGGGGGGATTAACAGGGTGCCCTAGCAAGCCTGTATCCATGGGTTTTGGTTAGCCACCGAGGGGGAATTTGAAGAGCCATCATCCACTCCCACCATTCTATCACTTTTACATCTTATTTTCCATTCATCCATCCCATTCCCCTAGTTCGGGCATTAGGATGACCTATTTGAGGGGTTACATTGTGTCCTGTGGGAAGAAGGGGCTAAAGGTCCAGGAGGTAAAAGCAGCTAGTAAAATATAAAAGCCATAAGAATAAAACCTAGAGATGCCTCGCCCAGGGATCCCCGAGAAGGTAATAAAATGCTTCTCGATAAGAAACAAAGGGACGCGAAGAAAAGTAATAATAAACAAGACCTATCCAAGAGGATGGGGGGTCTCATCACGAGCCAACTCATTATGTTCATAGGTATCTAGTGGAATGACATTGCCATTATCTAGTCACCACGCCAGGGCAATGACCCTTGGTTGCATGGCCAAGGGAAAGGGGGTCTCATCACGAGCCAGCCTTATCACTTCTGCGAAAATACTCGTGGGTAACACTGTCAGCACTGGTCACCACGCCAAGGCAGTGTCCTCTAGTTAGACCTTGAAGAAAGAAAAAGGCAATAAATAAAAGAAAGAATAAAAGGCAATAAAGGGCTTGGAAAGAACTGCATCCATGACAGGTACAACTCGCCTCCTACAAAGGCACCCACGGATAATACCCACCCTTGGTTTTCACTGTGTCCGGACATCCTTAGACCACACCACCTCGTGTTACATGGCTTGGATGATATCATTTGGGAAACTTTCCTTTTCTTGTGGATGCTGGCCCAATAGGTTGCCTTGTCTTTTTCTTCAGCTTTGTATAGTAGATTAATGTAATGTCTTTGAGCTATTGGATGATATGCTAGGGGTTTTATGCATGTATTTGATAAAATTAAGGATGAAATATGATTGACATTGCTATGATCCCGAGGACTAATGATCCCATGGAGGGAGAAGTTTTAATGTGCAGGACCATGCCCGACGGATAGGTACCAGTGGACCGGTACACATGGGGATATGATTAGCTCGGACCTCCATGGGGCTGAAGAGCCCATCAGATGGTTGCTGGGATGGCAGAGACAGGACAACGTTATGATGATCCTTTGCACGAGAAGGCAGAAGGACGTTCCACCAGGACACTTTGGCAGAGCCCGGCCTAAGGGGAATCACCCACTGCAGATGGAATGTTTGCCTTTGATGGACAGAACGTCACCTAGGAGAGTTGGACGTTATCTTGGGCGTGTGGCAGTGTGCTGAGGTTATTGGCACGTGTGGCAGCTTGGCGGATTCCCTAGAAGGGCCAACGTCTTGCTTTTGGATGCTGTAGATCCCCAAAAGGGGCCAACGTCTCCCTCAAAGGGGCTTGACGTCCCACCTTTTTCTCATATTATGACATTTTTCTAGCAGTTAATGCAAAAACAGTGTAAATTTGTAGTCAACCTTGTCAGCTGTTTTAATGACCTTAAAATTAATTAAAAGGTCATGGATTGGTATAAATAGAGGACGTTGCCTCTCATTTTAAACATAATATAACTCACTCTCTTGTGAGAGATACACTTTTGTCTTTTTGTCTTGGTATATTGGCTCTTGGAAGTGAGGCAGAACTCTTGTTTGGAGGACTTTCTTGGCATATTATGGTGTTTCTCTCATTGGAAGGTTTACAACTAGGATTTGATGAGCATTCTTCATGATTTGTAAGTGTGTTTTTCATGCAAAACTTCTTGAATGAATGGTTGTAGGTTAAATCTCTTGCATTTTCTATTACATTGATATTATATTGCTTAATCTTGAAACCCTAGGTAGCAAGCACACAAGTAGGTCCTTGCTATATGTCCCCATGATTGAGAAACTTGTTTTAGCCATTGATTAAGGAAGATATAGCCTAGCCATTGCTACACTAATCATCCTTTTTCTGAGTTAGCTTTGACATATAGGTTGAATAAAGGTGATGTTCTAGGCCTAGTTGATTCTACACCTAGGGTTTTAACATTTAGGGTTTGAAGAGCCTTGCTCCCGCAACACTTTTCTCCCTTAGACTTGTGTTTTAAAGCTAGCCATTTTGCCAAGAATATTTAAAGAAAGAGGAAGGAGCATGAGGCCTTGCTTATGCAACACCAAAATGAGACTCCTTCCCTTAGGGTTTTGATCCTAGGGCCCTACCATTGCAACACCATAGGACCTAGCCTTCTAGTCTTTGAATTTTGATCCTCTCGAGATCTTGCCCTTGCTTTTGACTCCATAATACCCTAAGGCACTGGTTTTTCTCTCCAACGTTGAGCTTGTTGTGTCAAAACAATCTTTCAAAACTCTCAAATTTGAAACCCTAACTAACCCTAACGTCTACTAACCTAGAAATTGATGATGATGTCATGCCTTATTTGAGATTTTGGTTGATAGAAAACATTGCGGCTTGGTCATCCCATGATAGACATTGATGTATTGATAATTTTCATTAGCCAAATTGCAAAACGTTGACTTTCTTTGTCTATTGCACTAACCCTAATAAAAGCTGACATCATCCTTAGGAGATTGATGCAGCATTCTGTTATATGTGAGCATTTGATGATATTTAATGCATTGAGTTAATTCGAGGATTGATCATTTTCATTGGATGCTATATCATTTTGGTATTTATTGACAAGTAATATTATATGCCATTGTCATTATTGCAAACATTGACTTCGTCAATATTTACTGCTGATTATGCTCATGTGCCTTAAATATTGATAGTCATTGATTAATGAAGTTTTAACCACTATTGCATGTATTAGTTTCACTGTTGCCTTGTCTCGCAAACAAGTGCCTTTCCTGTGGTTACTCTTCATTTGACTATCTTCTTGGCGGTAATCTGTGAAAGGGAATCTAGCCTTATCCCTTTGAGCCCCTTCCTTTCAAAACCCTAGATTGCCAGGGACGTCTCCCTTGGGTTTAGCCACCCTAAATAGAAAGAGCCCCCCATCGAGGTGACAGTGGGTGGGGAAGCTCCTGTTACGCCAGTTTGGCCCTTACCTTTCAGCTACTTGACCTAAACTACAAACTAAGCGATAACAAGGTCCAAAGCAACACTTGAATAGCCTCTAAATTCTAGATTTCACTAAGGTTACTAAGTTTACATTAGAAGGAGACTAATCAAATAAGGTCCAAAACAACACTTGAATAGCCTCTAAATTCTAGATTTCACTAAGGTTACATTAGAAGGAGACTAATAAAATAAGGTCCAAAACAACACTGCTCATTATCCATATTATTTTAAGTTAGCATGTATATTATCATATAATAAAATTACTATTTTCTTAATTTAACTATATTATTTTTCTTAAAAAATTAAGTTTGATTTTAAACTACATTCACAACAATGAAAAAGACTAATTAGAAAGAGACTAATAAAATAAGTTCCAAAGCAACACTTGAATAGCCTCTAAATTCTAGATTTCATTAAGGTTACATTAGAAGGAGACTAATAAAATAACGTCCAAAACAACACTTGAATAGCCTTTAAATTCTAGATTTCACTAAGGTTACATTAGAAGGAAACTAATAAAATAAGATCCAAAACAACACTTAAATAGCCTCTAAATTTTAGATTTCACTAAGATTACATTAAAAAGTATCTATTTTACTTTACTGATGTTCATACTTCAAAAAGTTTGATCACTAAGAAGTAAAAACGTCTAAACTTTGAACTCAATGAAGACACATCTTTTTAAATCATAAAGCCATTTATACCTACAATGTACCTCCATTACATATTATATTTTCATATTAATATATTTTTAATATATTAAAATACATACATATCATATGATTACTATATATATTTTTAATTTAATTATATAATATATTAAAATGCATACATATTATATGATTATTATATATATTTTTAATTTAATTATATTTTTTAAAATAATTTATCATTATCATCATTATATATTAATATATAATGATATTGATACACCCTATATTATTAATATAAATATATAAAAATATAAAAAATATGATTGATCCATTATATATCATTATCATCATTATATATTAATATATAATAATATTAATACATGATATATTATTAACATAAATATATTAAAATATCAGAAATATGATTGATCCATTATGAATATACAGTTAACCATAATAATCGAATATCATACACTCATACATAAAAATAACACAAAAGTGTTTGATAAAAACTTACTCTTTAATCTAATTTATGTGTGCTAATTATAATTGCGACTAAAAAATAACCTACTACTTTAATATAATTTAATTATAATTACGACTTAAAATATAACTTCGACTACATTAAGTCATTCATTCATAGTATATTGATTGCAAATAGCATCAAATTAAAGAGTTCTTCCATAGCATTTGGCAACTACATATTAACAAATACATTTTTAACAATAACCGTCGTGGCGCATTCATTCCATGAAGTCTTCATTGTTTTTTTAATAGATTCAGCAATGAAGTTGTCATAAAAATGAAAAAAAATAATACATTAAGAAAATGTTGAATGTTAGTTTATACCAGAGCTTGGAAAGATATTTTGTAAATAAAAATAAACAATTTTAGTGGAAGGAAATTTTGTAAGCTTAAGCTCAAGCAAAAGGGTGTTGGAAAATAGTTTTACAAAGCACCAAATATTACTTGAAGGGTTTTTTTACAAAGCATCAAATATTACATGTGTTGCAATGTGCTATTATCACCTTTTTTTTTTTACATTTAAGATATAAGCATGTTTTAGTTTACTTAATTGGATTAAAACCTTTTAAACAAGGGAAATAGCTACAAAGCAGCTAGTCCATTCCTCATTGACTAGAATGTGAAGGGAAAAATGTTACATTAAGCAATAAAGTTTGGGTTTGACAAATGCTAACATGGATACGCTTCAATGGTTCCGTGTATTTATTGTTCTGTGGTTCCCTGACTAAGTTGTGATAAATAAAGACTTAAAAACATAAAAGAAAATTTTAATAAATATATGGCATTACTGAAAGAAAAACAATAGCAATAGTGAGGTAACAACGATAGATAGAGATAGCAACATGATCATTTCACAATAAATCGATAGCATAGCATGACACCCTATCTTTGATCAATAGGTATGAGTAGTAGTAAATCAATCATAGAAGTTGTAACCAATATTAGGGATAGTAACCAATAAGCATTGTAACAATGATGGAGACAACGACATGATCCTTTCATGATAAATGGACAGCATAGCATGACACCCTATCTTTGATCAAGAGGTATGGGTAGTAGTAAATCAGTCATAGAAGCTGTCACCAATATCAGGGATAGTAACTAATAAGCATTGATGTTGTTGATTTATTAAACTTAAGATCTGTGTAATTGCCTAATCATTGCAAGTTTAGATACCAGTTTCATTGATTTAAAGATAATACTGGTCCTGTCATATGAACTGAGTAATTTCCTAATCATTGCAGCTTAGATACAAGTTTCATTGATTTAAAGATAATACTGGTCATGTCATATGAACTGAAACTAAAGTAAATGCAATTAATGACACTCGACTGAGATGGTCCACATACTAATAGAACACATCATGCTTTTAATATGCTTATAAATTCACTCGATCCATCAAACCATTTACTTTCCTCCCATAATTGAAACTTAGAAAACAATGTACCTGACAGTTGTGATAGAAATGAGAACATAATGACAAGTTTAAAAGCAAAAGAGGGAACATGAACATAATTTACCAATTGTGCAAAGGATTGCTTATCCCGTTCAAAGGCATAGTTGCCCTGCGCAGAGAGCCACTACAATACTTATGGGTTTTGGCCCTTGGGTGTTTGAGAGTATGTACTCCCTGGTACTCTTCTGCAGTGTTGTGGATGGGGCATTTCTTTGGTTCTGAGTTCTAGTAGGTGTGTGTGGCAACCTACGAGTAGTTGTGAATGCATTTAACAACTTAAGCCTAGCTACCCCACCTTTTGCAATCGGGGTCATGTTGCTCCTTTCCATGACACCCTGTGAGTTTGTAAAGGGAAGAATAGTATGGTTTGTTACAAAATCCTGATTTGCATGACACCCCCTTTTAGCTGTAGGGTTTTTCATTGCAAAGAAGGTTCGTAATTTACCCCTGATTTTGTCTTGTGATGGTAGCCCATCTGCCATGTGGGTTTTTTTTTAATATGCTTTGTACATCATTGTTTTATTAATAGATTGATGAAAAAATGTTGCAAAAAAGAAAAAAGAAAAATAAAACTTGTACCTGGGTTCCATCCGCAAGAATCTGTAGACCATAAATCTCAGCAGCTCGAGCACTTGCAACAACCCCTGTGTCTCGAAGATTATTACAAGCTATAAACTGCAACAGTCAAATAAATTAAAACATTACAAAACACACAAGCATGTACATTATTTTCACGAAACACGTTATTTACTGAGATATGATCATTTAATCAAATCAAACATTGTTTTCACAAAACACATTATTCATTGGGATCATTGGGATCTGATCATTTAATAAAATCAAACATTGAAGCATAATGGTATAAAATTAAACAAATAACATCCATTTTGTTTGCAAAATTGCAAACAAGCTTCTATTAACCAATAGAACATGAGAAATGAGTTTCTCTTCCTATATTTTTAAGCACTTTTCACATGAAAAAACTTGCCTGGGTAACCCCAGCTGTATCACTTGTTGTTTTGCATATAAACCCCAAAGTGCTCAATGTGTGCTCACATTGAGAGAGAGCCGGTCAAGAAATTTTTTCTCTGACACTGAAACAATTACGGACAAAAAAATGAGGGGAAGGGCAACTTTATGTGGAAAACACCAAAAACACTCACCTGGGGATGGCTTACAACACGCTTGAGCTCTTCCTTCTTCAAACCAGGAAGACCCAAAAGGCAGTGATGAACTGCAAGCTGCACTTCACCGACTATATACAATCGGTGGCTAAGAAGTAAATCATAATTACGGTGAATGCTGCCACCGAGTGAATTTTCAATAGGCAAAACTGCTTTATCAACAAGCCGCAGTTCAACTACCTGCCAGAAAAGAGAACATAGTATAGGTAAGGGATAAATAATTCCCTCTCTGGTCCTCAAAATATTTACAAGCAGCATAGAGCATTAAAGGCAAAGTCCTTTCACATCCCAAAATGAATGGTTTAAATGGAAAAAAAGTTGTCTACCGTGCAAAGCATTTTATAATAAGGAAACAAAATTATAGAAACAGACTTTGACCACACATTTTTTAATCACAAACAGTATGCACTTAATGTCTATTGAAAATGCATTAACATTTATTAAACTCGATTGGACTGATTGGCAGAATCCAACCGCCAATCATTAGACCAAACTTATTTCACTATCCTTCAGGCATAATTTGTAAGAATATATTCTAGTGCTTTGTGCATTTCACGAGATAATCTGTGGAATTGCTTGTACTTTGCTAGAATACCATTGTGTACAATGCTTCCATACCTGGAATGCCGCTTCAAATTGTTCACAAGGAACAACCTCGCACTGTGGGTAAGCTTTCAATGCTGCAGCCTCACTGTATGCTCCATGAGCTCCCTAGATACCAACCGAAGAAAAAGTTTCAATGATTTGAAAAAAATGAACACGAACACCAATCTCTGGAAGACATATTATATACAGTTTGCTTGAATTGACCTATATTCATCAAAGTGTTCGAAACGGGTCAAAAAATAAACAAATGTACTCTAAAAAATTCCTATATTTTGTTCTCTGTTATGAAATGGTATCTATTATCATGTAGCCTTGTCGTCAAAAGCTCTCTATAATTGAATGATAAAGCATTTAAATTTAAAGCTTTATGGATGTTAAAAGTCATTATTTAAGCATTACCAGTCGCCAGTTCCCTAGTGCAAAATCATATCACGATTGAAAAAGTTGTCCACAATTCAGTAACCAAGCATTCATTTACATTTTAAGTTTTCTAGGAAAATGTGGAAAATCGTGCCTGTACTCCCCATATTTTTAACTGTTATTTACAGTAAAGCTGGTTGCCCTTAAAGCATTTGATTCTGAATTATGGCCCTGGACTCCGGTCAGAATTTGGTTATTTAGTCTTATATGGTTTAAAAGGGTACATTTTGCATGGTTTATGATTTTGAGAATGAGGCTATCCTCTGTTTTTTTTTGCAGAGTTTGCACCCCCTCAGGGTTTAGGGGATGATTATATCTTTGTAAAATGCTCATATTTATGATTGATCAAGGCATTATTTCAACGAAAATCAAGGCATTATTTAGAGGAAAAATAAAAGTAGTCCAAATGATCAAATTAATATTTAAGCACAAGCTGTCTCCAATCACATGAATCAATTTTGATTATCTATTGTTATATGGTTTTTAAAAGGGCACATTTTGTGTAATTTAGGATTTTTAGAATGAGGTTGTCCTCTGTTTTCTGCAGAGTTTGCACCTCCCTCGGGGTTGGGGGGTGATTATATATTTGTAAAATGTTAATATTTCAGACTAGTAGAAGCATTATTTTCAAGGAAGAATAAAAGTAATCCAAGTAATAAAAGCCATTATTTAAGCAGAGTCAGTCTCCCATCACAGAAATGGACAATTCAGGACTCATGCACGACTAAGTGTTTTTTAGGCATTGTTTGTTAGGCACCCATGTTCTCACCTTGGCTTGGAAAGTCCACAATAACCACTTATGAAACTTTGATTGTTGAGGTTCACCCACTGGGAATTTACCATTTTCTGGCAAATGCCCAGAATCAATTACATCAGGCTATATCCCAATCCCAGTGACAAAATACGCCCTTACGAAGGAAAAATTAAAACCACTCAATATCATGCATTTCTGATTTCTGCAAACTTGATTGAAACTATCTGAGAGCCATTAAGCAAGGGAGCATGTTTATTACCTGGTAAGCCACGCGAAACTGAGAACCATAGCTGGGCGGTGTAGCTAGATCTGTCACATACAGAGGCCCTGCATGATAAACCCACAATTTATGTGACTTGACAGAAATAAAGGAAGATAAAAATGACACGATTTCTCGGACGATTTACAAACTGGGTATGATTTTTTTTGAATGGAGACATGAAAACACGAACTGGGCAGAGAAACCAAGTCCTTGGAAACTGTCCCTGCCTCCAGGCTAACACTCCCGTTCTGATTCTCGTCCTGTTTCTGGGTCGCGGATTGGGCCGATGACATCGCACTGGGAATCCGCCATTCGGCTCCTGATTGATGAAGTGATGCCGACCGTGCCGAATTTCTCCATAGCTTCGTGGTGGGCGTGGGGAATGTTGTTTCTGTCGATTGACGCGACTTGGGTACATAAAATGGCACAATCCCTATTCATGTTATGTACATGATTATTAAACAAATATGAAAATGGAATGCATATACAACAAATGTGCGCAACAGGCTGACTCACGAGTGTGATCAGGTACCGACCTGCAAGGACATTCATGTCGTTCAAGGAAGCCCGAAGAAAGGTATTTTTCTCATTCTTTGCATGTTCAACAATACCATTAGCATGGTTTTCCCAGTATTCATTTTCGTCATATTCTTCTTGAGAGTGTCTCTGCCTTTGAATGAGCAGTGGTTCCTTCAAACATGTATTTGAATTCTCCATACCATTCGCTTAAGTAAAGAGTTCGAATGAGTTAAGCAAGATTTCGTGTTGGAAACTAGAACTCCCTGCACAAGAGATCCTACCCGAGGATGGAGAGTGTGACTATATAAACTTTTAAAGGGAAAAAAGTATTATCTATCATAGTGTTGTAAGAATAATAAAGTGTTATTATCATAGTTTTATAATAATAAAATATATATTAATGAGCAGGTATCCTTACCAAGGTTAAAAAATTCAACACATAACATTCCCTCGTCCACATGGAATAGCTACCATGGATCCCTTGGGTGGTTTTTCTATTTTCTGATCATGATCTGCATGGAGGAGGCTTAGGCATGCTCCAGGGAAAGGGCAGGAAATACAACGAGGAACATAACCCACTGGATGTCCAACAGAAGGAGCAGCAGAAGGAGACGATTTATGCGGAATGGAAGACAAGGAAGCACAGGTGAGATCTACAGCGAGATAGGAGAGTATTCGAACTCCGAACGTCTGTGGGGTGGAAAGGGCCTTTGGCGACCTCTCAATAATTTTCAGCCGGTACGACGGTGACTTTCGTTTTGATAAGAAAAAAGTGATTGATCTGGTCTAACTTGCTTTGTTACGTTGCATAAATCGGGTTTCGTTTTATAAAGTATGAATTTAGTTTAATGGAGTAATTAATTTTTTTAGAGGGATTTTTTAAACTATTCTCTTTATGTTCAGAGGGTGCATAAATTGAAGGTATCCTTAGACAAGCGAGTATTCTTGGAAAATATTGTTTTCAATATCGAAGTGAGCTTTTAAAATTAATTTTGCAAATTTGCAAGGTTTTCAGTCATGAATCTCACTTCCTTTTGAGGAAGATATAAAATTCATTTTGCAAATTTGCAAGGTTTTTAGTCATGAATCTCACTTCCTTTTGAGGAAGATCTTAAAATTTAATTTTGCAAATTTGCAAGGTTTTTAGTCATGAATCTTACTTCTTTTTGAAGAAGATATTTAAAATTAAATTTACAAATTTGCAAGGATTTCAGTCATGAATTCTCACTTCCTTTTGAGGAAGATCTTTGAGGAAGATCTTTAAGAGAAGTTTAGTTCACTTCCTTTTGAGGAAGATGTTTAAGAGAAGTTTAGTAGAGGAGTTTTTAAAATTCTTTTTATAAAGCTTCTTTGAAATTTTGCTAAAATAGTGAAGTGAATGGTTTTTTTTTCCAAATTTTACAAGCTTTCGAAAAAATGCTTAAAGATGAAAGCTTGACTCATGTGACAAATATTTACACAATTAAACAATTCTTTGCTTTAAGTTTTTATTTGATACGAATATTCCATAATTGTGGCAGCGTAATATGCAAAACAATTATTTTATTCTCTATTGAATTATCGTATTGTGATTATATGTGTAGGTGGTCCACAATCGCTACCCATATCCCAAAGATAACAGACAACAAAATAAAGAATTACTGGAACACACATCTAAGGAAGTGGTTGCTGAAAATGGGAATCGATCCCGTGACCCACAAGGCCACAGTCGACCCTTTGAATCTGTGCGACGGGCATAAGTCGAAGGAGTTCAGGGCCCTGAGCCACAAGAAGCAGTGGGAGAACGCTCGGTTAGAAGCCGAAGCTCGTCACCAGGAGATGAACCTTAACCCTAGAGCTCCCAAGGGTTTATGGATGACGGGCAACAACAATAGCTCAGACGTGCTTAATATGATAATGTTATAGGGTAATAACACCAAAAGAACCATGAGTAGTGCTTCGACTAATACTTCCTCTCACATTGATCACCTCAACGAGTCTCCTACATCGTCTCTGAGCTTCGTCGAGTCCTCAGATATTCTCCCTCTGTTTCATCATTCGATTCCGCTCGACCACCAAGAACCCTTATGTGAGTATCTACAGAAGAAGCCTTTGTGCGAACACTTCACTGGAATCGATATCAACATTGACAACAAAACTGACAAGGGACAGAATCCGGTCGACACAAATCTCCTCATTCCATGTAGCTTCCATGATCCGATATTCTCAAGCAAACACTACAATTACTCTAGCACGCACTCTGTCTCCAATGAAATCAGCAGCCATGGCGATCTGAGCTCCGAACTAAGCATCCATGGCGATCTAAACACTAATTTTCTCCAACAGTACTTATTTGAAGGTACGAGTTGTGAGCCTGCAGGCCATTCAGAACTTGGCCTAGAATACCGAAGCTCCATTGCTAATCTTGTCTCTGGAAAAGATTACTGGAAAGACATTCTTAATATGGTGAACAGTTAGCCAACAGTGACAGAGGTAACATCTTCTTCCTGTCAATACTTCTAGTAATAGGGCGCAAGAAGCAATGTATGGAGGGACTTCGATTATTTGTAGGTGGGACTGTGCATGTAGTACAGGTGGAAGGTAGAGTCTGCATGTAGTTTAGATGGAGGACATATACATACATCGACTGCAGTGACTAACAATACATGCATCCACAACAACAACCCTATCTCAGTTAGGATGTACGTGCCCTTTTTATAATTTGTGTAATTTTAAATTATTTACCACTATCTGATAAATAGTGAAAAAAAAATAAACACACTAGGAATAATAAAGTCCTATCACAACCCATAGACCAATCAAAAAATTAAAATTATATAATTGTAAAATACAAAAAAATTATGTATATTTTAAAAAGAATTAAAATAATAAATGTTTTGTTCAAAACATTGGAAAATATTTTTGGTTGGCGACAAAATGTACCTAGTAATATTCCAAAATGGACCAGGTAATAGCCTTTCAACTGCGACTTGGAAATAATGGAGTAAGCACCAGTTGTAAGCACCAATTATAAGCTTCAATTGTGAGAGTCAATTGTAGGCGTGTTAAGAGTCAGTTCATAGTTAAGAGTCTAGTTGTCTTTGGTTTGCATGTAACCGACTTGGTAGAGTCTTTTCCTATATAAGGATGTAATCTGTCTTCATTGAATAATAGAGAAGTGAGCATAGCCTCACCGTGTGTTTGTTTCACATATTTTATCTTGGTATCAGAGCCACGGGAGTGAAGTGAGAAAATTCTAGAGGTTCGTAGGTCCCTCCTCTGGTAGGGTGCGATGGCATATTACTCACACTTTCGCGCATACTCGGAACCAAAACTTTTCGCACACTGTTGTGCATTTAAGTGCGAACTTCCTTCACGATTTTCGCAGCCAAGGTAACATGACAGTGCAGAAATCTTTAGCAATTCCCGCAGACGGAGTACTCGAGAGGTGCAGACATCCCGCAGTTGGAATACATGTGAGGTGCGAAAACGTTCTTGTTTACCCATGCCTAAAGTTTGAAGGAAATAGATTATTTTTGCATGCGTGGAGGTTTTATTGATAATCGTGAAGGTTTGAAGGCAAATCATGGCAAATCTGGTGCAAATCACGTGGATTAATTTGGGTTATATTTTCTCATGCATGGAGATCGCCTGATTTTTTTTTTGTTTTGAGCATGAAGCTTTCAGTGTAGACTGTTAGTCTTATTTTTGGAGCATTGAAAGTTGAAAGAGGGTGCCACGATATATTTTATTAAGTGCAACATTGCTTTATTAAGTGGATATTTGAAAGAGAGTGCAACATTGCTTTATTAAGTGGATATTTGTTTTATTAAAGCGTGAGGTGAAGTTTATGAAGTTTATTAAAAGTGGATAAAGTGAATGCATGTGGAGTTTAAACTTTATATGGATCATAAAGTTTATTAAAGTGGGTTTTATTTTGAAGTTTGTTAAAAGTGAATTTTTTTTTCATAGTGGATATCTCGTATAAAGAGGTAAAGAGGGAGTTATAAGTTTTTTCTTTAACAAGTGGATATTAAAGTGCATGCATGATTTAAGCTAAGAACAGAGATAGATTTAGATCAGTGGAGGATTCGAAGGCAGAGCGACGGACTGCTCAGCATAGGAGAAAAGTCGACAGAAAGTTGCATATCCTTGGTGTTTCACTTGTAGAGAATATCTTGCAGTGATGGCGAATCCGCTGGCAGAGACCTACCTCAACGAAGCCAACAAGTTAGATGGCTTGAATTTCATTAACTAGAAATTCAAGATGTAGACGCTCATGGAAGGCTATGGTGTTTGGAACATTGCGAAGAGAACTGAACTGAAACCTGATGCCGCTGCAAGTGCGACAATAGAACAGATCCAAGACTGGGAGAAGCGTGAAAACAAGGCAAAGGTATTTTTGCGCATGTCAGTTAAAGATAGCATAATTCCACATATTAGAGAAGCTACAACTTCTGCTGCAACATGGACAACTCTTAAAGCATTGTATGAAACTAGCAACACAAATCGCATTTTGTTCCAGAAAACTAAATTGCTAGGCATTAAGATGGATGGAAATGAATCTGTTAGTTCATTTTTGGGTCGCATTAAAGAGGTGAAAGACAAGCTAATAAATATAGGGGAAATTGTTTCCAACACTGATCTAGTGACTATTACCTTAAATGGTATGCTAGAAGATTATCATATGTTCATAACAGGTCTTGCAGTAAGGGAGAAACTTCCTATGTTTGAAGAACTGACAGGTATTTTACTGCAAGAGGAAGAGAGGCGCAGGAATCTGAAGCCTCAGAGTAAATATTTGGCACTGTGGTCAAATAATAGATCTGCGAGAGGGAGATCAGGAGTAAGAGGCAGAGGAGGCAGTTCATGGCAGAGAGGCAGTTCATCGTAGAGAAGACAATCTCCAAATCAAGGTATGCAATCTGATAGGAATGAGTCAAAGGGTTGTTTTTATTGTGGTCGACCTGGACATATGGTTAAAGACTATCATAAGAAGAAACGTGATGCGGCTAGGAATAAACCTAGAACACATTCAGGTCATTATGTAGAAAAATCTTCAAATCAAGATCTCAGATTATTTATTGCTAGTGATGATATTTATGAACCCCCGAATTTTGACTCACGAGATCTTGGGTTGTTTGTGTCTAACACTGCTTTATCTGCTGAAATGGATGATTCTGATGCCTGGTTTGTGGATTCTGGAGCATTAGTACATATGACTTATAATAAAAATTGGTATGCTAATTTTAAAGAAACACATAATGGTGCCAGCATATATCTTGGAGATGACCGCGCTCATCAGATCAAGGGATATGGAGACATTCCTATGACATTGTCAAATGGTACTATTCGTCACATTCGCAATGTGGTGTATGTGCCAAGAATAAAGAAAAATTTGATCTCTTTGTCCACCATTACAGATCAGAACTTGAAGGTTGAATTCTTCAAGAATTATTGCATAGTGAAGGATCTGTTGGACCACTTCCAAATTGTTGCAACGGGAGTCAGAGCAGGAGGTCTATACAAACTTGATGTTACCAGCAAAGCACATCATGCACTGACTTCTGCAACTATGCCAATGGGGATTCTTTGGCATCAAAGGTATGGACACATCAATCATCTTGATTTATTGTTATTACAAAAAAAGAATATGGTTGAAGGAATTCCCATGTTAAAGAATGAGAAGGTTTCTTGTGATGGATGTGCATTAGGAAAGATGCACAGAGATGAATTCCCCTCTAATCCTGATAAGAAAAAGAGATATGTGTTAGATCTTGTGCATACTGATGTTTGTGGGCCTATGCAGACTAGGTCTTTAGGAGGTGAATTTTACTTTATGTTATTTATTGATGATTGCATGAAATACACATGGGTTTACTTTTTTAGGCGAAAAAGTGATGTTTTCGAGTACTTTAAGGAATTTAGAACCATGGTGGAAAAGTAGACAGGAAAATCCATCAAAATCCTCCGTTCAGATCAAGGGGGAGAGTATAAATCAGGGGACTTCAACAAATATTGCAAAGATAATGGAATAGTACAACAATTTACAGTACCTCACACTCCACAACAAAAGAGAGTTGTTGAAAGGAAAAATAGAACTCTGGTAGAGTGTGCATGCAGTATGATGAAAGGTAAGAATCTCTCAAATGCATTTTGGGCCGAAGCCATAAATACTGCAGTTTATTTAAAGAATAGAAGTCCAACAAGGTGTCTTGATAATGTTACTCCTTTCGAGGCCTTGTATGGTTCCAAACCCGCAGTTCATAATTTGAAAGTATTTGGGTGTAAGGCTTTTGCACATAT
>ML777347.1:251784-268543 GCA_009831015.1 Picea engelmannii
AAGAAGAGGTTTACCTTACTCAACCTGAAGGGTTTGTTGAAAAGGGGCAAGAACACTTAGTGTGTAAGTTAAAGAAAGCATTGTATGGACTAAAATAGGCACCTAGGTCATGGTATGAAAAGATAGACTCTTTCTTTCTTCAATAGGGTTTTATGAGGAGCAAAAGTGATCCAAATCTGTATACCAAATTTGATGAACAAGGGTATATGGTATTGATTTCATTATATGTTGATGATTTAATAATTACAGTAAATGTAGAGAAGTTAATTGATGAAATCAAGGAGCATTTATCAAAGGTATTTGAAATGAAAGATCTTGGTGAGTTACATTACTGCCTAGGCCTTGAAGTTTGGAGAAATATAGGCCAAATTTTTGTTTGCCAGAGTAAGTATATCAGAGAAATACTTAAGAGATTTAAAATGGATTAGTGTAAGTCTTCTACTGTTCCCATGCAACAGAATGTGAAACTTTCTTGTGATGATGGTTCGAAGGAGGTGAATGGCACTGTGTATAGATAGATGGTGGGTAGTCTGAATTATCTCACCACAACCAAACCTGATATTTCATATTTTGTGAGTGTATTAAGTCAGTTCATGGCAAAACCTCATGAAATCCATTGGAATGCAGCAAAGGCAATACTCAGGTATCTAAAAGGTACACTTGATTATGGTATTAAATATACTGAAGCATCTGATGTTGAGTTGACAGGTTATTCAAATTCTGATTGGGCTGGCAATCTGGATGATCGAAGATCAACCATTGGATATGCGTTTAGCATTGGATCCGGGGTTGTTTCATGGAGCAATAAAAAGCAGCCTACTGTATTTTTGTCTTCTACTGAAGCAGAATATAAAGCCTTGTGTGCAGCAACTTGTGAAGTTGTTTGGTTAAGAAGACTTCTTCAAGATGTTGGAGAAGAATGAAAGGAACCTACGATGATCAGAGGTGATAATCAAAGTTCAATCAATATTGCGAAGAATCTGATTTTTCATGAAAGGACAAAACATGTTGAAGCTCAGTTTCATTTTGTTCGAGAAAAGTTGCAGTCAAATGAAATAGCTCTTATGTATTGTAATACTAGTGAAAATGCTGCTGATATTTTCACTAAGCCTCTTGAAAAGATTAAGTTTGAAATGTTTAGGGAGATGTTAGGTGTAGAAGTCAATCCATTCTCCATTAAGGGGGAGACTTGGAATGGAGTAAGCTCTAGTTGTAAGCGCCAGTTGTAAGCACTAGTTATAAGCTTCAGTTGTGAGAGTCAGTTGTAAGCGTGTTAAGAGTCTAGTTGTCTTTGGTTTGCATGTAACCGACTCGGTAGAGTCTTTTCCTATATAAGGATGTAATCCATCTTCATTTAATAATAGAGAAGTGAGCATAGCCTCACCATGTATTTGTTTCGCATATTTTATCTCTGCGAAGCTAAAGCTATAGTCACTTGCTCGAGGGAGGAGTTCATAAGTATGATTCAAACTTTGATAGTTCTTGTTACATTGACTTTAACTATAAAGTGCATTTTATTTTCACAAGCATGTTTATGAAGTTTTTAAGCTATACAACATAGTTTGTCCAATATTCTTGGCACTTCAATACATTTTTTGGGTTTTTAGATAGTGTTTTAGAGTTTACTTTTATTGCTTGAATTTTCAGCTGTTAAAAAAATATTTTTTAAAGAGGGACATGTTGTATAACTCACCACAACATATTTAGTTGAAATATTTCTAATAATGTTTGTTTTCAAATTAATTAGTATTAAATTTAAATATATTTCCAATGATGACTAGACCATAGCTTTGATTTTATTTATTTTTAATAAAAAAACCTTTCAATTGCAAGAAATTTTTTCAGCCAAGTTCTCATACAAACTTTTGAAACCCCACACATTCCATAAGAACACTTTTGTTTAAGCAATGAAATGAAAATCCAAACCCATCAATAATATCACTTATATGCATATAATATCATTGATTCAACATGAATAAATAAAATATCATTGATTCAACACGAATAAATAAATGTTGGTAATTATTGATCAATAAACTAATTTAAAATTTAAAAGAACTTAATTTAAAATTAAAATTAAAATAAATTCATTTGGAAAAAATATGTTCATGAAGGTGTAATTAGCATTTTGTAAAATTGTTATTTTGTAAAATATAAACCTTTATATAGTTTATATATAAAATGTATTAGAGTAAAGTTATTTTTATTAATGCATGATCATGGAATTAGGGTCCACATTTTACGCGGTTTCTTCATTTTGATGACATCTTTATTCTTTATTTTGTGGGTTTCTAATCTTACGTAAACAGAAGAGAATCTTGTCCTTCTCTGGCCTTTGTGTAATGTTAATTTTGATAAGTGGTTTCCTATTTAGCACAGTGGGGTCCATATTTTATAGCTGTGCGCAATTCATAGCTGTTCACAACTTTTGTCTTTTCCTTTAATTCGTCTCTCAATTTATGCATTTGAGTATATAAATTGAAACATATATACATGTAATGTACATGGTAGCAATGTTCATATTCAAAATATAAAATATAAATAAATAACTGATTTTTTAAAATTTTGTAGTACAAAAATAATTAAAAAATAGAGGAAAGAATAACAAAGAGATGGGATAATAATAAATAGTTTTTTTAATGTTTGTGAAAAATCTATACACAACATGAATTAAATAGTCAATTTTGTAATATTGTTTTCAATTATCTTGATTTAAAAGTTATTTTAAATTGGATATTCTTTCAATCTGCTTCCTTGTTTATATTGTGCCCTTGTTGTTTATGTTTGAACAAAAAATTGCTACTTATTCTACATAATTTTTTTTTTCTTTCAAAACAAAAATGAAAAGTTAGCATATTCTTTTGTTCTATTAATAAGATTCTATTAATAAAATTTTAAGCATGGTTTATATGATATAAAAATATATGTCAAAATTACACTAAATAACAACTAAGAAAATTAAATCATCACAAATTTCTACTCAAAATATAATAAATCTTTAAATTTTGTTTTCAACATTGCTCATACATAAGAGCCCCACTTGTATGCTTAGTATAATCACCCCCATTTCGCACCAAAAAGTATTTTAAAGTTGTCCAAATGCTCTCGCATTAGCTTATGTAATAGTTAATACAAAGTTCAACTTTTCTTTGAACTACCAAACTTGAGATAATAAAACCTTAAATTTACCTCATTGTTCGAGTTATCCCCTTAGTAAAATGGTTAAGAAAAAGCTAAGTACATGTGTGAAGAAGTACGATTTAATATGTGATTTATAAATACATAAATGTGCCCAATATGTTAAAGGAGGTTTGGGTTGGAGGAAAGCACTTTTATGAGAAAGAACTAATGTTTCCATCCATGATATTCCAATGTTCTTTTGGATCATTTAAAAACTTGTCAAATATTTTGCAATAAAAAAAAATGCTACATGAAATCCTATTATAATAAATGGTGATATAAAATTTGCTCCATGAATTCCTGATATAATAAAAAAAAATTGCTAAAAATGCTACATGAAATCCTATTATAATAAATGGTGAGATAAAATTTGCTCCATGAATTCCTGATATAATAAAAAAAAATTGCTCCATAAATTCTTATTATAATAAATGGTGAGATGGTAGAATATGGATTGTTACAACAATGTTCAATCCTCCATTGAATGCTCACTTTTGGTTATAGCATGTGTCTAATAGGGAATGAAGTGTCATAGATGTTACAGTTTTAATGAATGCTTAATTTTGATTATAGCATGTGTCCAATAGGGAATGAAGTGCCATAGATGTTATAGTTTTAATGTTACTTTGGCGACATTTAACATGTGCAGATTATTAATATTTCAAATACATTTTATTGCAGGGAAATCATCAAACACTGATCTTCAATGTTATCAACCACAACCACCTTATATTTAGTAAACCGTAACCACCTTTTACAAATATTTTTTTAATTCTATTATCAAACATGCATTTTAATGACTTTTGAAATTGGTTTCAAATTTCAAAATTTTTAAAATTCTATTTGTTATAATGATGTTTTGAAACTAAATTAGATGGATGACAAACATTAAAAAAATTGAGACATATTTAATATTTAATATTTTATTTATGATGGATATTGAAATACAATTTTTGTTATTAATATTTTTGGGGCATATTTAATATTCAATATTTTATTTAGATAGATATTAAAATATAATTGTTATTAATATTTTTGCCACATATTTAATATTCAATATTTTATTTATTATGGACATTAAAATATATTTTTTATTATAAATATTTTTTTATTAATAATGGATATTGAAAAATATTTTTTGTTATTAATATTTTTTTTTAAATATTGCATTTCAACTCCATGTTAAACACTAAAAACATTATACATCTTTCTTGTACTTGTAGAAAGCACATCTACCCAAAATAAATAAGTTGAGATATATGTATATAAAATCATTTGTGTGAGTAAAAAATAATAACATGAATTAATGACAATGATAGAGAAAGATAAATTGCATTATTGGCCTTGAGAAAAAGAGGTGAAGAAAGAAGGAAAGTGAGAGATAAATAAGCCGTGAAGAACATCTTGAATGACTTGAAATGGCCGAAAAAAGATGCATCGTGGATAAAGAAGTGGTGATCAAATTGAAACGATCGGCAGATCACTGAGTCCATAAATCAATTCAAGGTCTTTGGTGTGGAGAAATATTTGAGAAATGACAAGACACATGGGCGTATAGGTGAAGCTGAAATCAAATTCAATAGATCCATTGAAAATTTGTTGGTGGTGTCAATTTAATTGCACAATCTAGCTCCAAGTGGTGTTGCATGAATAAAAAAAGAGGGCGAGTAAGATTTTGAAAATTAAAATATTACAAGTTATTTTATTCTTTCTCCATTACATATTTTTATAATTTATTATATATATATTTTTAAGTTTTTTATTTAATTTTTTAATTAAAGTTGGTATTTTAAATTAATTGTCAAATCCCAATAGAGGGATGGATTTGGATGGGCTTTCGATGGGCCTCGTTTTGCATGGAAACTCTCAGGTTCGAAACCTACGTTTATCATGGCAACTCTCAGGTTCGAAACCTACCTCTATTTGGAGGAGACACCAAAAACATTTGCATGGATACTTAGGTTCGAAACTTCCCCGCTCCTATCGGGAGGAGACACCAAAAAATCCATCCATGATAAGGGTTGGTGTGGCCTAGGCTGAGTGCGATCCTCAGGTGATTTTGATGGCTTATATGCCCCTGGGTTGCAGTTTCTAAGCCACAGGATAGGGAGATCATTGGGCTAAGTTATCCTCCAAGCTTAATACTAGAACTTTGTTAAAAAGTGGGGTTTATGACTATAGATCAATCCATTAATTCACAAAGTTCTATTCAATTGGCCCTTATGTGAAGTAACACCAAGATTGTGGCTATTGAATGCCATTCATTTCCCTAATACAACCAATGTGGGACTATTGTAGAGTCGAGATGTAGGCATAGGCATATTTTAGGTTGGTCTTTTCTGTTACCATGAGTCTACTAGGATGTGGTTTGGTGAGTATCATATTGTTCTCTAGTTTGGATTTCTCGCAATTTTGAGTCTCTTTGTGAGGCTAATTCTTTCAATCCTTTTATCTTCCCTTTCAATTCTTGTTTTCTCTCTTGTTGGTGTGCCTGCAACCGAAGGATTCAAAGCAGGGAGGTGGTTTTTTGTGAAGGCTCTAGCATCATTTGACTTGGGGGAAATTTTGAAGGAAGTGTGTTAAAAAATTGGTAATTACTCTTTCCTTCTCCACTTTCAGAAATTGGGTTATGTACAATTAGGAATTCTTGTTTTTTCTCTCAAATTTCTCGTGTGTTGGTTGGAGGTTTTCAATTTTTATGTGATTGGGGAAGGATTAGGGATTTTTGTATTTTTATCAATTGTCGAGCTCATTGCTTGCTCTATAGTTGGAAATAGAGTTTTGAATGTTTTTGGGGTATAGGGCTTGTTTGTAATTTCCATCATGTTCAGGTCTACTACACTCGATTTTTGGAAATCATTGGTTAATTTTAGGTATTTGGTTAATTCTGTTGAGCTTGACCCTACAATTTTCAAAGGTCACTACAAGGAAAAGACCCTCTAGTGGAGGTTTTTGCGGACGCCCCTATAAAAATAACCCAAAAATCTGTTTATAGCAGATGATACTAGCGTAGGTCAGCAAGAAGAGGTTTTAGCGGATTTTTTTACGCCGATGCTTTTATAAGTACACAATGCACCAGTGTATTTTATACAATAGGTGCATCGGTGCCCTCAAAACTAACGCACCATAGAAGGGTTATTTCAAATAAAGAAAAATAGTATTCGGTGCGCTACGGAAATAATGATACACTGGGAAATAATGACGCACTGTAATAATGTTCTTTAAAAAATATTTGGTGTGCAATGTAACATTGGAAGCATCGGTGCGCTATTAGTAGAGTGCACTGTTATATGGTTAGATAAAAAAAAAATTATGCACCAATGTAGGATTATGTTAAAAAATATATTCCAGTGCACTCCATTGTATCATGCGCACCAGTGCTCCAATATGGAGCATCGTGTTAGGGTTAATTTACAAATTTACATTGTTCTCTATGTAAAACCAACCGCACCAGGGCATCTATTATTATACCGCACTATGCCATGCTTAAAGAAATTTTTTTGCACCATTGTAGTTTCTCAAAAAATGTACGACGATGCGCTATGTAGTAGTAAATGCATCGATGCGCACGTGTGCCCAAAAACACACGCATCGTGCTAGGTTTTTTTTGTTTTTTAATATAACTGGTGCACTCATTAAACATGTACGCCCCGGTGCGGTTGTTTATCTGGCGCACCAGAACAGGGTTTTGTAAAAAAAATTTACCAACGGTAAAAAATAGTTTTACCATTTTCAGTGTTGTAGAGATCAAAAGCACTAGTGATACATTTTCCTATCTGAAGTTCCCTTCCATCGATGCTTTCCTTGGTTGCCTTCCTTTCATTTGTTTCTTGTTGTGTGAATTTCGAATTTTTCCAAATGGTGGGAAAATTTAGTTTTTTTTAGTACATCGCAACCATGCCTACCCGATAACAAAATGTCCAGGTAATGTCCTTGTTTCTTCATAACTTATGTTTTCACCAGATTAAAATTTAAAATTGAGTAAAATTTTAATAGTAAAAATAAAAAATTGTACAGTGTGTTCGAAGCACTCGACTCGCATCGCCTACGATGCGACCTGTAAATTTACAGGGCGCACTACATACCTTGTTACGTTTCTCGATAGTGCATTGGTAAAATTAAACGTACTGGGGCATCCATTTAACGATGCACCGAAGAAAATCATACAACTGGTGGGGTGGTGTGTCAAGGTAAAAATAATGCACTGGTTCCTTAAAGTACATGGCGCACCGCCCTTATCAAATATATTTTTACGCAGTACGTTGGTAAACGTGCAAAATGGGGCATTCATGTTTACCAAATGCATCATTGAGAAATGAAACATTGTGTTGCGGTGCACCCCATAAATTTTTTGGTGCCACCGTACGTGGTGTGATAGTAATGACCGTAATGCACTGTAAAAATTTTCGTACTCGAAAATTTGGAAACGTTTATGTGACAGTGCGTCGATGGTTGTTACATGCACTAGTGCGTGTAGTGAACGTATACACACTGCTTTTTTGCTAGTTTTTGAATAATTATTTACGTGCGTTAATATTTTAATTTGTTTTTTTGGTGTAAGCGGTGCGTAGAATAAATGTAATGCACCAGGGCGTATGTGTTGTAGTGTAGTGCCCCGATGTTGTACTGTTTTCTAACGCATTGCATAACATAGTAGAAAATATTTTTTTTAGTGCGTTAGTTTACACTGATGCACCAGGCACGATGCTCAGAATATCTATATGCACACCGCTAACGGTGCGTGACTATTTTTTGGGCACATCGTTAATGCAATTAACTTATTTTTTGAAGGAAGTTATTTTTCCGTATTTATAAATAAATTTACCATTCAATATATATTTTTTTGTGTTTTATGTATGAGTGAGGATAATGTATTCCATATGTTAATCATGCAGAGACATGATTGGAGAGAGCAACAACAACAACAAGAGCAGAGGGTGGGCCTGTACAATGTTGTACATGAATGGGAGGCAAGGGAGAGGGAGAGGGATTTGTACCCTCACCCTATTACTGCAGTGACTCATGTTCTCTCGAGGGATGTAGGCCTCCTTAAGTACTATGAGGAGGCTACATCCCTTAAGGGGCAGTCTGGTTTGTTGGTGCATCTGATCCATTGATGGGATGCCCATCGACAAGCTTTCTGTGTGGGTCTGAATTAGTGGTACCATCCCACTAAGGAGGATATTTACTTTATCACTGGGATATCCAGGAGAGGGGAGGATTTTCCCCATTTCCCATATGTCCCAGTAGGTGTTTCTATTGAGCTTCATCTCATGTACTCTCAACGATATATTGGGGTTGATGTACTATCCCTAGCTGATTTTTAGGTGTCTAGTGGACAATTGAAAATTGTGTCTTTCAATGCAAAGGAGGTTATCCTCTCACTCTTAGTGACTACCATAGCCGACTTTACCAGTGATGGACAACGCATTAACCGCCCTCTTTTGTATTATGTTTATTCGTTGGTACAATGGCCACAATGTATCAGATGGTATTCCATTTTTTTGTGGCAGTTTTGTATAACGCTCGACAAATGTCATTCTATGATACGTGGGAGGTCGAACTTCCCATTTTCCTCAGAGTTGTTTTTCTTATTTTTTGAGAGGTTTCCAGAGACAAGGATTAATTTTTCCATCATCCTGTTAGGCCAAGGACACATGTGCGGATGGGTATGTGTGGGGAGATGATTCTCAAGAGGGGCCAGCAGGAGTTTCCAGACAGGATTTCACTAGACGCACTAGGGCTACTAGGTAATGTGGCAGATCATATGTTCTTCATGGTGCCATGTCCTTACATGGGTTTTTATTGGCGAGGATGTACGAACATCCTCTTCACACCAAATGATAGAGGTAATATTAGTGTTTTGTTTAAATTAATATAGTTTCATTTTATTGTCTTTCTTAATTAGAATAAAATTAATTCTAACACGTTCTTTAACTTGTTTTATTAAATTGTTTAATGAATTGAATGTGTAACTATTTTTCTGTATTATATATTTTTAAAATATTGTCACTTTCATTACGGACGTGCCTCTTCCCTGAGCAGATGACGATGAGGAGATTATGCTTGAGGTTGTGGAAGGTCAACGTCCTCAGGTGCAGATACCCGATGACATGCGTTGTAGGCCCAATACCAGATTTAGGTTGGAATTGGTTGACCGACTCTCTACACTTTTGACTGAGGTGGGATTCCTCCCTACCCTGATGCGAGACATTAGGGCAGATCCTACGCTTCTAGATATTTGGAGGGAGATGTCGCGTGATTTGATGCCTCTTATGCGTCATATCATCATAGCTTCCAGGCTACTAACAACAAGGATGGATCCCGATAATAGGCACATCTCTTCTTCTAGTATGACCCATTCGTCCAGTACCCCATCGATTGATGAGGGTGGTTGTGATCATCCTTATTCACATCCTCCTTTTCCTCCTTCACCTCACCCAGATCATGAGGAGGCAACACATATTCCTCCTCATCCTCTTTCACCTCACCTAGATGAGCACGTCATACCTATTCTTCATCCTCCTCTTTCACCTCACCTAGATGAGCAGGCAAGATCTATTCATCATCCATCATCTTCCACTACAGACCAGGCCTCCACTACTGTTGTAGATATGCAAATTATCCCACCGGCTGGACCAGATATGTTATAGCAGTTATTTGACTTGTCCATGATATATATATATGGTGTTTTTTTTTCTATTGATCATGTTGATGATGTACTTAATTTATATGTTGATGTTGATGTGTACATTTTTAGGTCATGTTAGATATGTTTAATGTTAAATGTGCTTGATAGATGTGCATGTTAAATGATGCTTGTTAGAGGTGTATGATGATGATGTTAGAAAATGATTGTATTTCGTTATATGTGATCACAATGATGATGCTCTATTAAATTATTAGATATATGTGCTAGCTAATTAATTACATTTATATGTGCTAGAGGTATATATAATTAGATGATGTTATCTATCGAATATAAATGTGTATTTTAGATGTTGTTTATCTTTGTTATAAGATGGTTATCATCATCATGTTTATTTTTATAAATTACAAAGTTCAATATGGTTGAAACTATAATTATAAAATTGAAACTATAATTGCATAGATAGTTCATTATACATATTCATTTTAACTAATTTATTTTTTCAAAAACAAATTACATATGAATAAATATTATTTTCCATTGTAATAATTACTCTTTTTTAATAGACTCTTCTACAATAAAAAATGTTATTATAAAAAAGTTATGATCTCCAATGATAATAATTCTATTGGCTTTAAAATTTTATGGATGCAAATCTTCCTATTGTTATTTTTGTCATTATTTCGTAAGTTGGTTGCTATCAAATTTTAAAATATTACTTCATTAATTGTGGTTTTACTCAACATTGGGGGCATAATATTATAAATATTTTCAAAAGCAATGGTAAAAGTATGTAAATTAACAAACACTACTTTAGTTAAAAACCAAATTATCACAAAATCATATTATAAATTTAATTTTTTAATTATAAACCACATTTTCTTGTTAATTTTACTTTTAAATCTACAAAATAAATTAACATAAACTCAATTTTTGAATCATCATGTTAACATATCCTCAAAAATATTGTACTACTAAACATGCATATCAACCATATCATTACTTCTAAATATATCAACATAAAAAGTAGAATTTCATATCCCATTAACGTTCAACTGGACATTTAACATTTTTCAGGATTTCACAATTGGAAATACTTAAAGAAGATGAAACATTTTTAAATATATGCAACAACATATAAATATGTTCAAATAAAAATTGTTCCATTCAATGACAAATAATTTTAAAGACAAACACATTACGCATCAAACTGACTGTTAACCAACTAAAATTGTTCAAATATTTTTTGTTATTAACATTTCCTTTGTCAGAAGATGAATAAAAAACAAATAATTAGCGAAATAAAGAACAGAATAAAAAGATACAAAAACAATGTTAAAGATGAAATAAAACATGTACATATCACTCTGTGTTGTCATCAACCTCATTATCTTCCTCGCTTGGCATAATAACACTGTTGTTCTAAAAAATATGTTTTGATCTAGGGTTGTGTCTTAATACAAACCACCAATCCCTATCCAACACATCTGGGTAAAAAAACACTTGGTTGCAGTGTTTTGGGAAAACATAAGGCTCCTTAGCTTCATCCCACATCTTTTTTAGAGTTGATACATATCATCACACTATCATGATCTTCCTTTACATTATTCCAGCCAAAGGTGTCCCACTACTTGCACCTAAAAATAACACATTGGAAAGAAGATAATTCCACTCGAATGATCTCCTGTATCTTTTCGACGTAACCTAACTTCCCCTATATGGTGTTTTGATCGTGGCGGCTAGCATGACTAGATTGGTTGAAATCAATGTCCACTCCAGTGTTCTATGTCATGTGTACATCATCGACATCCTCTGTGCGAAAATTATGTCCATATGCCCACATAGATGGGAATAAATGCACCTATAAAAAATAAACAAATCACAGTGTCAATATGTGTCTAATAACCCTACCATTAAAATATAAAATAATATATATGTACTTACAATTTAAATGTGCATTACAAAGTTAAAAATTATGTACACAAAATTATTATTACCAAGTTGTTGCAACCAATCCCTATGTTTAGTGCATCCTCTTCTTCATGTGGGTAAAGACCGGATGCACCATATTTCTCTTTGACCTGGTCTACAACCCAACTGTTGGGGCATATCATTGGAATATTTTCTTTTAAATGATCAGGATAAGGCATGTTTCTGCCATTAAACCATCTGAATTCTTTCCTGTCACTTTCCCATTTCCTCCTCTTATGTTTGTACAATGAGACCCACAGATGTGTTGCCTTCTAATTGTAAAGAATGAATTTATTGATGGCATCAATTTCTGAATTCGTTGATATATTCATGAAATCAAGCCAACATATAGTACATATGAGATCATGAAAATATACATTATGAAGTTCAGTGTGTATAGTTATTTTGTAGAAATTTGACAAGCGATAACTCACTTACTATTTATCAAGCACCTTTTTCCATTCATTTGGAGAAGCTCCCCTTCTCTGTTGTCTTCATCCCTTCCGTCGTCCCAAATCACTGTACCTAGAGTGTTGTCGATCTACTTGATGTAATCACTGGCATAATATAAAGACTCATATGACATGCACCCCTCTGCCATAGACCCCTTGGGTTTTCCCTTTGACGAACAAATCCTTTCAATTTCTTCATGTGCCTCTCTAAAAAAAAATTCCAATGACAGGAGACCACCCTGACTAATTCAACCTCATCTACTAGGTGAATTAGAAGATGAACCTGCAAGTACATGAAACTTAGTGGTAGTTCCTTCTCAAACATGCCAACAATATCAACTATCTCTTGACGCCACCGTGGAATGCTAGCCATATGAATCTCCTTTGATGTGATCCAGCGTACAAATGCAAATAATTTAGATATGGCACACCTTAGGTCATGGGGGAAGTCATGGTTCACACACCCATGCATGAGCAGGGGATAATGACACTACAAAGTAAACACACAAAAAATTAATTATGTTTTATCCCATGGCATAAAAATAAAAATTACAAATAATAAAATCATATTTTGACATACGTCATACCTTTATAAGGTTCAAATGGTCATGCGATTTCAACCCCGACAAATGGTCTTGACGCACAGTGAAGAAACGTCGTAGGGAAGACCCATATAAAGAAGGCACCTTCACACCCAATATAACTTCCTTTTCCAAATAAAGATCTTCTTTCTTCAAAATCCATGGGACATTACCTTCTTTGAAATACCAAGAGGGACCAACCTCTCCTCTACTTTCTTTGTCTTGGCCAATATTTCTTTTTAGTTTTTGAAGAAATAATATCTCCCCTCACAACAAATGTGTCACTTTATTTAGATGATATGTGCCTCCATAAAGAAGATGAAACATTTTTAAATATATGCATGGGATCTAGTAAGTAGGCAATCTTAAGATGCTCCCAATAGAGGAGCTCATAAAAGATATATTTCCTTTTCATCCCAGTGGGAAATTTCTCAAAATAGGTGTTGAAGAATTCTGGATCATTGAACATAGGCTTTCCATTTGAATCAAATAATTATGTAATCTCCTTCTCCTTCTCTCTCTCTCATATGATCTAAGCTATTCTGATGGTGTCATTATTGTAGTCCTTTGGGTTCTCTCTAGTTTATCATTGAAAGAAGATGTTTCTTTTCTATAAGGGTGTTCTTCTAGGAGTAATACCCTCGAGCAGTCGTACACTAGATTTCATAGGTGGTTGGACCACCTTGCCTTCAAAGAAGGTCCAAAACATTATTTTACATCCATGATAGCCTTTAGTTACAATACCTGCAAAATTATTTTATACATAACACGTTAACGTTTAAGAATAGCATGTCAATCACAACGAATTAAATATGAAAATAAATATTGTTACGTATATAAACAAATCAATAAACATGTTAATTACCAGAGAAAACTCCTAATCCTGGATAATCATGTGTGGTGTAAGAACATATGCCATACAACGTAAAACTCCTCTCTGTTGCGATGGGTCTTGATACATCGTATACATGCATCCCTTCCCATAATTCCTTCAATTCATTTACCAATGGTTGTAGGTAGACATCCATATTCTTAACTTGTGTTCTACCAGGGACTATAAGAGCCAACATAATATGTTCAGTCTTCACTGAAAACCATGGGGGGGTATTGTTATTGATCACTACTACATGACAAACATAATAGTTGGTGTTTTGCAGGGAATATGGATTCACACCATCCATTGCTATGTTGAGTCATAGACTTCGTACTTCATCCTTTAATTTTTATGGACATGTATTCTATATATGCTTCATGGCTGTTGAATCTGTTAGGATTCACATAACTCCCAACTCACTTCTATGCGAGGCATGTCATCCCTACAACATAGTTGATTCTTTGTAATGAAAGAGCCTTTAATCCTTGGGATTATAGGCATGTGCCTCAATATCTTATGAGGAGGACCATGCGATTTACCATTTTTATTTAATTTATGGTACCTATCATGACCACATTTCAGGCATATCTCTTTATCTACAAATTCTCCTTTATATAGAATACAATCATTCGTACATGCATGATATGATATATACTCAACACCCAACATTTTCAATAACTGCTTTGCCTCTTCGCAGCTACCGGGAAAAACATTATCACTAGGAAGAACCTTATCTTTCAATATCCTACTGTTAGTGGGAAATATAAATGTACAAGGTCATTTAACATTTATAAAAGCAACCATTTCTAATGTTGATTGTGTGACAATATTTCTCAAAATTAATATAAAGCACTTGCTGGTCAATTACGTCAATATTGTCGAGAAACATGTGTTTGACATGCCAAACTTTGCTTTCATGTTGTACAATAACATTGTTGTCCCAAACTAGGTAGACTTTGACTGGGCACTAGGTCCAAAGAGAGGGGTGGTGGAAATAGATTTTAGGATTTTGAAAATGGTATCACTGATATGAGCATCATCCCCTAGCTCATCGTTATGTAATGTGTCTAACAACATTGTCTCCATGGTAGTCGTATCCCATAAGTAATCATCCATACCAACCTCTTTTTGATTGTCTCCATTGCCAACTTCTCAGTAACTACTATTGTTGTAGTCATTCCTAATTGGTGAATCTGGATGTAGTGGGAATTGAATAGGTTGTTGATTCAACCATTGTTGGTACGCTTCCTCTCCTAGTTGTGTTCTCATTGCAGTATTCTCTCGGGTTGACATTGTTGTGGGGTGCAATGAAAGATGGTAGGTAGGTTGTTCATCATCAGAAGAATCCTAATTTCAAAAATATTGAACATTAATACATCGATGATATTAGTAAGAACAATGCAATAATTTGTTTGTTCAAATTACATTATACCAAACAATTATTACCATCGTTGACCAAGGATTGTGGCTGGAATATGGAATCTCACAATTGGAAGGGTAAAGTGGTTGTCCATTTTCATCTACCAACTACTTGTGGTATGTTGCTCCTGATAAGACCTTTCGACTTTTTTGAAATGGTACTAGAATATTTTCTGCATCTGAACTCGATTCTGAATCAGGATCCTGCAAATTTGGATACATTTTTTTCAGATTGACATGGATAACAAAAAAATTAATGAGATAATCGAAACATAAATAAAATAAGTTAAACTTATTGGAGATGGAAAGGGAGAACTCCACGATAGACTTTGAGCAATATGGAATGAACAGGAATTTGAAGAATGTACCATTTGATCATATAATAAAGTTTTCTCCCTGCATTTCAACAAAATTAGCAATAAATTTTTTTGTACATATCTAAAATAAATTTCGAGGACCATACCACAATCTGAGTTTGAATATATTTTTGAAACCATTTTTTAAGAATAAGGCGACATAAAACATAAAATGTATACTAAAGTATTGTAAGTCATGTGAATTCATCCTAAAAGATAATTTGAGATGGATATACTATTTTATGTGCAAATAAAAGTTCAAATAACTTTAAAAGCATCCTGGTATGCTTATAAACCACAAACGCATTGGTGTGCATATTAACAATAAGCATCAGTGCATTGAAAAATCAACCACACAGTGTTTCAAGATTTTGTTAATAAAAAACAATTATATGTCTCTGATGCATCAATTAATATGGATGAACTGGTGTGTAATGTAATATGGTTGCACCCATGCATTTTACATAAATGCATCGTTGTGCCGAAAAAGTTAAAAAAAAATGTGATTTTTTTAAACAATTAAAAAAAGAGTGGGATTCAAATTTAATAAAGTCATTTAAATACTAAAAAGCTATTCACTATTTCATTATTTTGCAAAATTTTGCAGGGGAGAGACTTGGAAGTGAGACATATTGAGGAACACTATGGAGGAGCATAATACTTTGGAACCACAATATTATTCAGAATATGAGAATTTGAAGGGTATGGTGATTGACTCTAAACCCTTTTCATAAAGTTTTCTTAATATTAAGAAGGTATTCAATATTTTCATTATTTTGCCAAAATTTACAGGAGATAGATTTCAAAGAGAGACATACCGAGGAGCATTGTGGAGTAGAAGAATACTTTGGAACAAAAAAAATATTCAGAAAAACTGGATTTGAAAGGTATGGTGATTCACTCAAAACCCTACATTCAAGAAAAAAAAATCATACTTACCTTAAACCTTAGTTTTTTTTCTTGTGTGAATGCAAAATTTCACCCTAGGGTTTAACTCCCTCTATCACTTCAGAATTAGGGATTTTCATTTTAGGTATTTTAGATCTAATGGGTTTGTTTTTCTATATATAAGTGTTTGGCATGTGATGCAAAGGGATCACTTATTGCATAAGATCCCAAACGCAGTCAACCCTCTGACTTTTTTTTTAAATGGTTTCCGATTTGACATTTTTTTTAAAAACGTTTTCCGAATTTTCGGTGTGCCATTTCAACAGAAATGCACCGGTGCGTTTATGTCTAAGGAATGCACCAATAAAGCTAGTTTTTTTTTTTTTTTT
>ML777347.1:322793-380693 GCA_009831015.1 Picea engelmannii
AAAGGATATACAAAGGCATATTTCTGGTCTTCATTTGAATGCAGCAAACAACGGAAAATCCTTTTGTTAAGCTCGAGAAAGGACAAGAAATAATTAACAATAAAGAATATTATATCTTGGAGAAAACTCAAGCTTGAGTACCTAACTTTCCCGTATTGTACTTCCATATTTCTATTGGCAAGGCTTGTCCTCCAGTGGAGTCTCTGAATTTGGTTGCAACATTGATTAGAGTCGCCAAGTGAATGGTTTACAACCTCCTTGTGTCTGACTATTGTTCACCATCAGTACTCAGATCTGAACTTTGTCATTTATCCCAGGGAATATTTCACCTTTTCTCCCCGGCAACGACACCAAAATGTTATCACTACGTAATTTTCTCGCCCGTGGGAGGAAAACCACGGAGGTAACCTACAAACCACTTATAGGTTGGAAGCTATCCTTTCCAACCCAGAGAGGGATCTCTCTTTATAGCTCAGTGAATAATGATAGGATATCTAATCAACACAATGACTAGATCATTAATGAGGATAGGGTAAAAAATGGGGTTTGGTTGGGAAAGAGGAAAAGGACCACTGGGCATGGAGTCAGTTTCAGATATATCAATCACATAACCTCCAAGACTGATTAATAAGAACATGTGCACTGAAAGGAAAGATATATGGAATCAAGATAGACATTTAAATTATTGTAGTATTGGTAGTGGAATAAGAAAGACAATCTGATTAGATCAGAGAATTTAGCCAATAATGAATTCTGCAACCATTTTCATAGTGAGAATGAAAGTCAAATGAATGTAAATATATAGAGAACCATTTGATGAATTCCATACCCATTCAAAATAGAAGAAAAGAATAACATCAATGCTTGAATGTCAATGAAACAGAGCATTACTGAAAATGAATTATGCATTCACATATTCTCCATTCAAACACGAGGAAAATATTTAATGAATGAGACTGAGTAAGAATGAAATACGCCGGGAGACAAACTGTAAGGCACCGTAACATGAATATTTGAGGAAATGCTCCAGTACTTCTGCTTGGATGGATTTATTGACAATGGGTCTGATACAAAGGCCCTTGGATTCCTTAGGACTGAACCCCTTCTTGATATTGAAAAGATGTAATTATAGATATCATACATCCGAGAAATTCTAGATAATTATTATATAATGAAAATAGAAAATAGATAATGATCATAACAATTTTAAAAGTTGTCTCGAAAAGATGATGTCATCTAGTAGTCTCTGCTTGGTGGTCTTGAAAATGCTCCATTGAATGTGCTTCATACTACCACCTGTAGCTATCGTTTGGGAAATTGATTCTACTCTTTTGTCCATCGGTCCTTTGATGCTCGAACGTTCAACTACCCTTGTTGCCAAGTGTCTTTGAAATAAGTTTGTGTCTTCTCATTCAACGCCTAAAAATGGGATGCTCTACCACATGATCTGGAGATTTTCCAAGTGTTTCACCAACTATTTCATCAAAATCTAAAATGGTGCTTTGACCTTATCTTTTGAATGCTTAAATATATGCTCGAAACATAAGATATGGAGCTAATTTTTTGGGCCTAAAAATATGGAAGAGACAATATTGAATCCTCCAAGTATCCACCATATCCATACAATGAAATTACTTTTTGAATCACCAAAATCCTTTTTTTGCCTCTTTGTCTTTAAGTACCCTTCCACCTGGAAAAAACTTCTGTCAGCAGTGTCTTTGAAATATTCGAATTGGTATCTAGACATTTTGATTTTGCTTCCCTGTCACAGTGGCACAACAAGTTCACTGCGCAACAATAACCTACAAGAAATGTGCAGTAGGTTGCGCAACGAACTGTTTTTAACACTTTGTCTGATAGATGATGAGTGACTGATGTTGCATTTAACCTTCATGATGGTGTTTAGGTTCCCTAGAACCCCTTCAACCTCCTCCAAAATGTCATTTTCCTCTCAAAACTTTAAAACCCTACTCTAAATGGTGATCACTTCTCTTTTTCATAAATCGAAGATCAAGTCTATGACCATCTTCCCTGATAATGTATTTGGCACCAGTTTTCCCTGGAAGAAGATGAGGTCAATATTCCACAAGTTGCTTTAATCTGTCCATGTTATATATGAAGTCACAGTTTTTGGATATGTCAAGTTCTTTTATTTACTAAAACACCCCTGAATCATCATCCAGACTTAAATCATTGTCCAACTTCCCTATAAAATAAATAACAAAATACCAATAGCAGATGCTTCTAAAGGGAGAAGCAATTACCGCTTTGTTTTGTGTTCCTTCTTATCCAAAGTTTCTCTCTTAAAGTTTCTTTATCTTTCTCAAGGAGTGTTGCTTTGGACTCGTCCTTTAATTCATTTGGAGCTTCTTTCGATTTGACTGTTGAAGCATCCTTTTCAAGGGAAAGAGAAAGGCTTACAATAATAGGAATATACTTGCTTGTATAGGTTGGATCGAAAATATTTTGACTTTGTCCACTCCATCCCTTGTGAGCATTGCTTCCACTAATGAAACCAATATTTCTACCAATGAAAACATTCCAGCAGATATTACGAGAATTATTTACACTTTAAACATCTTAGCCAACACAGTATGCCTTATATATTTCCCCAACACCACAACCTAAATTATGATAAACACTAGAAATGATGCAAAATGCTCAGATGTCATGCCAGCTAGAATGCGATGTGACTGGAACCTCTTCCATTAAAGCCACACCTTAAACCTTGTTTTGTGAGCTCATGGAACATTTGACAAACGCTGTCGCACTTAAATTATTTGGAAAACAATCACCTTAACCTCGGTGTTGTCGATGCTTGGGATCGAGCTTAGTGTTTGGACACCTGTTTCGTTCCATTTGGGTGCACTTCAATATGGGCGATGAAGACCTGTGGATTACATTACACCTGATCGCCTTCTATGCTTGTATCTGCAGACAACGACTGGGGATCTCAACACTTGTTTAACTACCCTTTAACACCACGAAGACGTTCCTCTGTCAATTGAATAACTGGGCACTTGGGTTCATTATCCAGCGTAATCCGGAGAGCCAATTTTGGCTATAAAGCCAAAAAATTTATTTTCCCAAAAGTCCATTTTTTTTTGTCATTCATCACACTAGAGCCTAGCATGTAATTTATACAAAATAACTGAAACCCTTAGGGATACAAAACTTGAAGGTGCTAAAAAAAAAAAAGTGCCATGTCACTACAAAATCATTGAATTAGCACAAATTATACAACGCTAACAATACTGATGAATAATATGCACTACATTCTAATTTAGTTTCGTGTGTTTAATGGTGGTATCAGAGTGCCTAAGTCCTTAGGGATTGATTCGCTAACAATACTGATGAATAATATGCACTACACGCTTATCTAGTTTCGTGTGTCTAATGGTGGTATCAGAGTGCCTTAGTCCTTAGGGATTGATTCATTATGGTAGTTTTCCATAGCATCTGGGTGTGTCTAGAAAATGAATCACTGCTTTCGACGCTTTCATTTCATTATTTAGAAATGCTTTTGCTTTCCATTTTTCGCCCCTGCAAATATGTCCCTCGGTCTTCCTATCAATCTGTCCTAAGTGCACATTCTCTAACCTTTGTCTACCGACTTCCATCATTTTCTTACATATATATATATAGTACTCAGAAATGTCTCTAAGATCTCACGAATCTCTGAATTTTCTTCCTCTTCGTACATCCTCTCTTAGTGAGTGTGTATCGCTCACTGAAAACCCTAGCACGACTCTCTTGTAAACCCTAATCTCTGGTGTCTTCAAGCAGCTATCCCATAAACCCTAATTTTTTGGTGCCACCGTAGTCTCCCTCATGCACTCCGAGTAGCCCATCAACCTATTCCATCTCCCGTCGAATGGCTTGGATGCCTTATCTTGATTTCTGAATGAACAAAGAAGAAATTCAATTGTTTTTTATATAGTCGTCGTTTCCAAAACTAATTGGAAGTTTTATTTTTCCAGATACTATGCTACCGCCATTGCACTTTCGAACTACGATGTCAAATCCTCCAAATTCTTCCCTGAAATTTGCAATATGTTGATTGAACGATAGGTGCCTAATAAGGTTTTGTCCCATCTCATCTAAAATGTCTGTGACTGCTAAAGTATTTCACTCCATTTAGGATTGTTGAACCCCTTGTAGATGGGTCAAGGTATGTAGGAATGAGAGGTAGCCCCAACAATTGTCCCAAAAAATCAAGGGTCATATTTTCATCCCAAACCCTACTTATGTTAGACTGCGAGCTGGTGGTGGTTGAAGGATCTACGTGAAATCACTCAAGGTCTATACAAATGTGGACTATTGAATAGTGAGATCTTTGTAAAAACTACACAATCTAATGGAAAGAAATACCAACTTTTCAAGGTTTATGCATGAGCGTTGCATTTGGTAATGCATCCTCGGTGTTTTGTCCTAGTAATCATTTTTTACATAATCTTTGATAGTCTCCTTCCATATGATAGCATTGCTCCATTTTTTCTTCTGTATATCCGTTTGTGTGAAAAAAAAATTGGTTGTTGTATGCGTTGGCACAAGCCCAAAATTGTTGGGTTTCCTTTTTCACTTTATTTGAAAGACATTGTGCAACAACAATGGAGGTGGGAAAAGCATGTGGCTTAGTTGCAGCCCTAGAACAGATATTTGGCACACCTTAACTTGCTGAGTATTCTCAATATCATTGGGCAAACAAAACCATTAAAGTATCTTTTCACATAATGGTTCATGTCACAATCATTAAAGTTTTTAAAATAATACTTTCCTTCTTGATGTTGAAGATCATAGAGACTCGAAAACATCGACGACACATTCACCAGAATCAAGGTATACTTGTGTAATTTTACTTGTGTTTTCTTTGTAAATAGGTGCATTTTCGGTAGAAGCCAACACCCTCCATTTGTTTCTTGCATTTTTTATTCTGATTGTTAAAGGGTGGAGTTGCAAGAAACCCTGTGAGGTCCAATTCTATCATTAAAATGGCTTGAGTTGAGGAACTATTGGAGTTACAAAACACTCTAATCCTCTCTTATGTGGACAATACAATCACCACTGACAAAACCACTTTGGAGTCTATTGTAACTTGCTTGCAAGTTACGCAAGCCAAAGCAATACTGCAACAAACTCAGACTCAACTTCTTCATGATGCACTTGAGAGAAATAATCTTCGACAAGATTATGAACTAGTCCTTGTTTAGAACCCTCTTTTTGAAGATGACGATGCTTATTCAAACCAATATCCAACGTAGAAGCAACTCAGTGAGAAAGATTCATATTCAAGTACAGATGAAGTTCAACTTCCTCTTTCCAAGCTAATCATCAGACCTTGGGAAGAAATTAGAAATAACAAGCAAAGAACCGATATCGGATATGAAAAGGAAGTCACATTTTATATTTTGAATTATACCAGACTAATCCAGTTCTAGAGTGATGGATTACTTCAAGAAATTTCATATTCACCTGCTCCAGTTAAAGAGTAGATTCATAAATGCCAACATTATCAGTGAGTTGGCCACGTGGAAGATCAGTGTTTTGATCTTCATTTTTGTGAGCATTGTGGAAAGTGAAATCATCCTTCAAATAGATGTTCTAACAACAAGAAATCTGCAAGAATAAAAAATCACTATGGGTGGATCCCTTCTTGGTGATGGTCATCAATATCCAAGAAGGTATCTCATTCATACCATAGAATTCACTCTCGAGTATTGACGCATATTACAGTGAAAGGATTTTATCTTCTCACCTTGTACCTGATAGGGGGGGATAACATCAATGATTGAAAATAAGGCTTCAAGTTTTGAAGTCCCATCAACTGAGTAGTAACAAGCGAGTGTGAAAAGTGAGTGTGATTGGTTTGTGGTTTTCCTTAAATCACAACTTAGTAGAAGACTTATAGCTTCTGCTAGACAATGGTTTGTGGTTTTTCTTAAACCTCCACTTGGTAGAAGAATTCCAACTTATACTACAGAACAATTTATGGTCATATTTAAACCAACATTAGAGAGCACTTCCAATTAGCAGAAGACATCATCTTCTAGCTTCTAGCTCACTTAGGAAATGTTCCATGAATGATTGAGCCTAGAGCTAAGTTCTAGAGTTTGTGTTCATCCTTTAACCACTAGATTGGTTTTTGTTCTTCCTAAAACCACCAGTACCATTTAGTAGAAGACACCAACTTTTTCTATCCATTCAGTTTGTGGTCATCCCAAAACCACTAGATTTAGAGAGAAAATTCAACCATTAACAACTGCACACTTCTAAGTTTCATCTGGCCACTTTCAGATGTCAGCTCTCACCTTGGACTCACATACACCCCTTTGTATTAAGGGGGGAATGTTGGAAACGTAATCCGTTTAGGGTTACTCGAAGAAGGAATATGAAACTTCACAAGATTCAACTATTGTATGGAGTCAAGGAGACCTCTTGGAATACGAATCCAAGGGTCACATCAATGTACTTATACTTGTATCATACTAATGAATAATATGCACTACATGCTTATCCATTTTTTAGTGTCTAACAATAATAAAATCCACTGAAAATTCTTCCCAACGTTGACTTGGTATAGCTAATGGTTGTAGGAGACCTCTTGATTGTCTCTCCCTTATTTTTTTGGAAAACCACACATTCAGACACAGAATTTTGAACATCAGTTTGAAGACCTTCCCATAAAAAATCCTTCTTGATCCTATGTTAAGTCTTCGATAACCATGAATGTTTACCTATAGGAGAAGTGTGCAAATCCAGAAGGACATTTTGTTTGAGTTGGGAATTCTTACATAAATACAGGCAATCATGATACCATAGTAATTCATTCTTCCACGTAAATTTATCTAATGCACCATGGTCCTCTTGTAGTTGTTGAATGATTTTGCATACCTCTTGATCTTTCTTCCATTATATCCTTGCTTCTTCCACCCAATCAGATTGCAGAATAGAAAAATCATGTAGTGAACCCTATGTTTCTTCTTCTTTCCTTGAAAGTACATTTGCTACAATATTATATTTTTGTATTTTGTAGATAATTTCAAAGTCATAACTTAGCATATTTGTAACCTATTTTTTTTGTTGTTCTGAAGATAATTGTTGCTCCAAGAAGTACTTCAAACTATCATGATATGTTTTTACTTTGAAGTGTCTTCCTATCAAGTAAGGGAACCATTTATTAACTACATGTAGTATGGCCAACATTTATTTTTCATAAATGGGTTTGAGTAAGTTTTTTCCTTTAAATTAGTTTCTTTTAGAGGCTAGGGGTCTTCCTTCTTGCATTAAAATTGCACCAATTCCATGGTCTAAGGCATCACACTGCGCAATAAAGGTTTTTGTGAAGTCAGGTGTGGCTAGGATAGGAGTCATACGCATAGCCTCCTTAAGTTTTTCAAAAGATTTGGTTTCTTCTCTAGTCTAATAAAATGCTTCCTTATTTAACAATGATGTTAGAGGTGCTTCCATTTGACCATAGTTCTTGAAAAACTTGTGGTAATATCATATCAATCCTAATAATCATCTAATTTTCTTCAAGGTTTTCAAAATTGGTCATTCTCTCATTGCTTTAATTTTGTTAGGGTCCACTTTGACACCTTCATGAGATAAAATATGACCCAAATATTCCGCTTCTTCAACCCCAAGGCACACTTGAAGGTTTTGCATAAATTTGTTTCTCTTCTAGTAGTTGCAATACTCTATCAACATGTTGTACATGCTCTTCCCAAGATTTTTTTATAGATTAGTATGTCATCCAAAAATACTAACACAAATTTTCTAAGGAGGGGTTTGAAAATAGAATTCATCAAGCTTTGAAATGTTGAAGGTGAATTAGTAAGTCCAAATGGCATAAACAAAAACTCATAATGACCTCCATGTGTTCTAAAGGCTATTTTTGGAATGTCTTCATGTCTCATTCTGATTTTATGATATCCCGAATGAAGATCCAACTTAGCAAGGAAATTTTATCCATTCAATTCATCTAGTAATTCATCAATGATAGGAATAGGAAACTTGTCTTTGATGGTCGTTTTGTTAACATGTCTATAATCTGGACACATATGCCATGAACCATAATTTTTTGTAACCATCACTACTGGTGAATAGAAAGCACTTTGGCTAGGTTGAATGATGTCTACCTCTAACATTTCTTGGATCATATGCTTAATCTCACTCTTCTATGCATATGGACACCTGTACGACCTAATGTTAGGTGGTGCACTTCCTGGTTGCAAATGAATAGCATGGTCATGATATTGAGTAGGTGGGAGACCCTTAGGTGTCTCTCCAAATACCTTGGAATGATTGTTGATAACTATTTTGAGATACAATGGAGCAAAGGAAATAGATGTTTGAACATCTAGTGAACACAAATGTGCAATTACACCATGGTGCCCCTTTTTGAGTAATTGTGTCATGCTACTGGAGCTGATCACTTTATAGGGTTTCCCTTGGATACATCTAAGCTCAATTTCTTTTCCTTCTGAGGAAAATCTCATGAAAATATCTTGAAAATTAAGGGTCACTATTCTCAATGATTGCGTTATCCCTAAAGTTGTCCCTAACTACTAAGGGGAAAGCTAGGGCACCTCAGTTATTGCAATGGTTGATTGATTTGATTGGAAATTAGGTGGATTATATGGGTAAGGAGAGATAGGTTTGTTTTATAGTTTTCATTTCAAATTACAAACAATCAATAGAAAAGTCCCTTGTTTAGTCAGGAGTTTCCACTCTCATTGATCAGATAAAGAATTGACAAGATATGGTAGAAAAGAAAGGAAAAAAAAAACATTAGCTTAACTCAGGCTTGATAATGCATTGAATATTTCCAGATTCAAATACTTTGGTTTGAATCTGAAACAAAAACTTGAATGCAATGGTCCAAATACAAGAAATTAATCAATGAGTTTTCACTATCGCTAAACTGAACTTAGAAATCACTTAATGCTCATGCAAAGATTTAAAAATGCACTCAAGGAAAAGATGAAAGTATAGGAAAAAAACAATTATGACCATTGAGAATTTCAAATCCCTGAGTACAAATGGGAATACAAGCTGAAGCTTACTTACAATTCATACAATATCCTCCTTAAACCAAAGACTAAACCCCTATTTGGGCCTCTTTCCAAAATAAAATCCCCTTACTTACATACAAATAATAGATTTTATATGAAACTACATCAACAAACTCATTGCCAGCTTTTTCGGAAACATAATTTATCTATCAACTAAAAATAAAAACAATCTAAGACTTAGTTGCAAGAAATTTGGAATGATGGGATCAAATGTCACAATTCTTCATGTAATTGCTTTGCCACCTGTAATTGACTGCCTGGAGAAATGGACCTAATATGGAATGTTTATTAATTTATGGAACTTTGTCATCTGTCCTTAATTCCCTTATAAACTGGAATCAATAATCTTTGAGAGCTTCAACTGCTAGTAGATCGAGCTTGGACATGTTGTTGTATATTGACTCTAACTGTCCATTCTTCAATGCTTGATTTTTGCAAATTAATACGCGTTGGTGATGATTGGGCGTGTGAAAATAATATTCTTGAAAATCTTGTTATGATCAGACGAATATTTCTCCCAAACCATTGAGAAATCTTGAAAAGCGCTCGTGAACAATGTAAATGGACCCATTCTGGAAGTGGGTTCTTAACGGTTTTGGAAGATTCGCTACGGTTTGATCAGAAATGGAGCCCAAATTTCTTTTCCTGGAATAATGACGGGAACTGATAATTTGCATATCTCTTTAACCATGAACTTTTATCCATATTTTATCTGATTGAGGCAAAAATAGAAATCCATATGTGTATCTTTGTACTTGGACAATTTTACCTTCATCATTATTCCCTCATCATCACTGGGACAGGGCACTGACATGCTTAATACTTCATAAATGATTATTCGTTCATACAATAATTAAAGAAAATGTTGATATGGTGACAAATTGTTGGCACAATCTCCCAATTTCATGCTAATGTCTTGGCATGATCTCCCCATTTGCAGTGCACTTAAAATAATGATGACCTGTATATGCTGCAAGAACAACTTTCTTCTTGCAGTGAACCCTTGATAAACTTTAGGGAAGCTTATATTTTGAAAATACAAACAGACTTAAACAGATGTGACACACATTGACATATACAAATACCTCTAAATGTACCTCATAAGAAGAAAATAACCTTCAATCCAAGCTAAAATACCACACCAAAATAAGTATGAAAGAATAAGAAAAAATTAGGTTAAGGTAGAGGTTATAGATGGATAGGCTAGGTTAGGAGCATATTGAGGTTGTGCAGGTTTAGGAACAAAAAGGTAGAAACAAGTTTAGGGACTAACACTAGCTCCATCTGGGGATAATGTTCTCCTTGTGAGACATTAAGAACTACAGACCAATGTCTTCCTTTCACATTCTGTCATAGAAACCTGTAATTGCAACCTAGATTTATCTACTCTAACATCTACCTTATTAATATAGACCATCCATTATGTATACTGAAATCTTGAACTATGACAAGCTTATATGTACACTAGTGTTTCCATTGGGCTATGGAGTCTATTTATACTAACTTACTAAAGCACACCGAATTGAAAACTAAATGCTCAGAAGTGAGCTTATTCTCTACACCTGCTACTCTGCTAACCAACGGAAATAAATTTGATCATGTATAGAAGAATTTCTAATACAACCATTCAAGTAGATGATTGACAACACAATCTTCCTCTTTACAGTTGAATGAAGAAATGCAGAAATAAGGAAAAAATTTCAGGAGACATGTAATATGCAATTTACACTTATTGTTGCAACTTGATTGCATGTTGAATGCTACAAAATTGAATACCTCTAGACAAATTTATTCCATGTAAAGAGCCACAGGATCATGAAGAGAATGATAACACTCCACACGATCTAAAAGACAAAACTGATGTATGAAAATTGTTTCAAAATAAAAATTGTGTTCCACTTGTCCAATTTTTGTTTCAATAATAAGACTGTAATCCTCTTGAAACAATGCAAGAATATCACACATTTCATTACAAATAGGGGTAGAAAAAATCTCTTGAAATTGTCCATTATATTTTTGAGCTGGAAAATATTTAACAACATTCAAAACAAGAATATCAAGAGGATCGGAAAGTAGCAGGTTATCTTCATTAATTTCAACAACAGAAGCAACATACTCAATGTAATTTGTAACTTGTTGGAATGTCTCTTCAAATTCTACATTATGGCAATTACATACCAGTTTGTTGATATCACCTCACATGCATGTTGATATAAAAATATGCTTATCGGAATCGAGCTCTGATTCTGAACTATAATTGTCATACACAAGCTCTGATTCCTCACAGACAATGGATTCAATGCCTTCATGAAATTGTTAGTCAAACTGCTTCACATCATGGACTTATGGGTCTAATATTTCAAGATCATCATCATATTCATCATAAACTGGAGAACTTTGATACATATCTAATGATAATGATGAAGATTTATGTATATAAGCAGTGTGATATTCAAGACAATTTACAACAAAAGTTTAATTAATAAAAAGTTGATCTTCACAAGGATTTGCAGCAGCAAGCTCTTCATGATGATCACCACTCAGATTACAGGAAAAATCTTGAAAGCTATCAAATCCATCCTAAGCTTCATTCTTTTGACATATATCTTCATGAATTTCATCACTAAATTTTTCCCAATCATTAGTGCTAAGAGATTTAATTTTCTCACAACAATCATCCAAGAGGAGCTTAGTAGAATAAATCCTCTTACAATATGAATGAAAAACAACATGGAAATCCTTTAGTGATGAAATACTAGAGATGGGTAGATATCGGTACCATTGTCTCGCATCTGCTTCTAGGGAGTACATAAACATTTTTAGCAATACATATTCATGATGAATATCAAGTTGATCCATGTATTGATGAAAATTGATAGTGTTGTGTAGGATGATCATGATCATCTCCTATGAGCCTTGGAAGGTAGTCTCCCCATTCATCCACAGTAGGCACATTATTTGGAAAACCAGGAATATATGAGAAATCAAATGAAACAAACCTATGAGCCAAAATGGCTTCCATGGCCTTCGAGATTCCGAACCAGTGGATTCACCAATGAATTCTTTCTTCATGAAGTCGACAGGTGAAATATCGCAGTCACTTCTGTCACCAGTCCTTGTTCACCATCAGGAAATAGTTGTATTTGTTGTCATATAGCCTAAGGAATGATGTATTTTTTACTCTGTCCCCGGCAACGACGCCAAAATATGTTAGCACTAGAAGATGTTCTCTGACTACTGGGAGAGCATGCCTAACACATCTTGAATAAAATGATAATGCTTTATGTGTTTGGTTTTAAATGGGTAAGGAGAGATAGTTTTTTTTAGAGTTTTCATTTCAAATTACAAACAATCAACAACAAAATCCCTTTTTAGTGAGGAGTTCCCACTCTCATGGATCATATAAAGAATTGACAAGATATGAAAGAAAATAAAGGAAAACAAAAGCATTAGCTTAACTCATGCTTTCTAATGCATTGAAGATTTTCAGATTCAAAGACTCTGGTTTGAATCTGAAACAAAAACTTGAATGCAATGGTCCAAATACAGGAAATGAATAAGTGATTTTTCATTGTCGCTAAATTGAACTTAGAAATCACCTAATGCTCATGCAAAGATTCAAAAATGCACTTAAGGAAAAGATGAAAGTATAGGGAAAAACAATTATAACCATTGAGAATTTCAAATCCCAGAGTACAAATGGAAATACAGATTGAGGCTTGCTTACACTTCATATAATCTCCTTCTTAAACCAAAGACTAAACCCCTATCCGGGCCTCTTTCCAAAAGAAAAGCCCATTACTTACATACAAATAATAGATTTTATATGAAATTACATCAACAAACTCATTGCTATCTTTTTCGGAAACAGAAGCTATCTATCAACTAAAAATAAAAACAATCTAAGACTTAGTTGCAAGAAATATGGAATGTTGGGATTGGATGTCACAATTCTACCTGTAATTGCTCTGCCACCTATGATTTATTGCCTAAAGAAATGGACCTAATCTGGAATGTTTATTAATTTATGCAACTCTGCCATCTATCATAAATTCTGTTATAAACTAGAATCAATAGTCTTTGAGAGCTTCAACTGCTAGTAGATCAAGCTTAGCCATGCTATTGTAGATTGACTATGATTGTCCATTCTTCAATGCTTGATTTTTGAAAATTAATTTGCATTGGTGATTACTGGGCGTGTGAAAATAATATTCTTGAAAATATTTTTTTGATCAGACGAATATTTCTCCCGAACCATTGAGAAATATTGAAAACTGCCCATGTTCAGGGTAAATGGACCCATTCTAGAAGGGGGTTCTTAACGGTTTTGTAAGATTTGCTACAGTTTGATTGGAAATGGAACCCAAATTTCTCTTCTTAGAATAATGATAGGAACTGATAATTTTCATATATCTTTAACCATGAACTTCTATCCATCTTTTATCCGATTGAGGCCAAAATATAAATCCATCTATGTATCTCTGTACTTGGAAAATTTTACCTTCATCATTATTCCCTCATCATCGTTGGGGCATGGCATTGGCATGCTTAATACTTCATAAATGATAATTAAATCATATAATAATTAAATAAAATGTTGATATGATGGAAAATTGTTGGCACAATCTCCTAATTTCATGTTAATGTGTTGGCATGATCTCCCCATTTGCAACGCACTTAAAATAATGATGACTTGTACATGATGCAAGAACAACTTTCTTCTTGCAGTGAACCCTTGATAAAATTTAGGGAAGCTTATATTTTGAAAATACAAACAAAATTAAATTGATGTGACACACCTTGACATATACAAATACCTCTAAATGTACCTCATAAGAAGCAAATAACATTCAATCCAAGCCAAAATACCAAACAAAAAGAAGTATGATAGAATAAGAAAAACTTAGGTTAAGGCAGAGGTTATGAATGGATAGGCTAGGTTAGGAGCATATTGAGGTTGTGCGGGCTTAGGAACAAAAAGGTAGAAACACGTTTAGGGACTAACATTGTCTCCATCTGGGGATAATGTTCTCCTTGTGAGACATTAAGAGTTGCAGACCAATGTCTTCCTTTCACATTCTATCATAGAAACATGTAACTACAACCTAGCTTTATCTGCTCTAACATCTTTCTTATTAATATATACCATCCATTATGTATATTGAAATCTCAATCTGCGATAAGATTATTTGTACACTAGTGTTTCCTTTGGGCTATGGAGTCTAATTTATACTAACTTACTAAAGCACACTGAATTGAAAACTAAATTCTCATAAGTGAGCTTATTCTCCACACCTTCTACTATGATAACCAACGGAAATCAAGTTGATCATGTACAGGCGAATTTCAAATACAACCATTCAAGAAGATGACTGACAACGTAATCTTTCTCTTTGCAGCTGAATGAAGAAATGCATAAATACAGAAATTTTTTCAGCAGACACATAATATGCAATTTATACTTACTATTGCAACTTGATTTCATGTCGAATGCTACAGCATTGAAGACCTCTGAACAAATTGTTTCCATGTAAAGATTCACAGGATCTTGAAGAGCATAATAACACTCCACATGATCTGAAAGAAAAAATTGTTGTATGAAAGTTGTTTCATAAGAAAAACTGTGTTCCACTTGTAGAATTTATGTTTCAATAATAAGACTGTAATCCTCTTGAAACAATGCACGAATATCACACATTTCATTACAAACAGTGGTAGAAAAAATCTCTTGAAACTGTCCATTATATTTTTGAGCAAGAAACTCTTTAATAGAATTCAAAACAAGAATATCAAGAGGATCATAAGGCATCATGTTATCTTCATTAATTTCAATAGCAGAAACAACATGCTCAATGTAATCTACATCATGTTGGAATGTCTCTTCAAATTTTTCATTATGATAGTTACATACCAGTTCAATGATATCACCTCCTATGCATGATGATATAGAAATTTGCTTATCGGAATCAGGCTCTTATTCTGAACTATAAATATCATACACAAGCTTTGATTGCTCACAGACAATGGATTCAATTCCCTCATGAAATTGGTGCTCAAACTGCTTCACATCATGGACTTCTGGGTCTAATATTTCAAGATCATCATCATATTCATCATAAACTGGAGAACTTTGATACATATATAATGATAACGATGAATATTTGTGTATATAAGTAGTGTGATCTTCAAGATGACTTACAATAAACTTTTCTTTAATAAAAAGTTGATCTTCATAATGATTTCCAGCAGCAAGGTCTTCATGATGATCACCACTCGGATTATAGGAAACATATTGAAAGCTATCAAATCCATCATGAGCTTCATTATTTTGACATATATCTTCATGAATTTCATCACTAAAGTTTTCCCAGTCACTAGTGCTAACAGATTTAATTTGCTCACAACAATCCTCCAAGAGAAGCTTAGTAGGATAAATCCTCTTACAATATGAATGAAAAACAACATGGAAATACTTTAGTGATGAAATACTATAGATGGGAAGATATCGGCACCATTGTCTCGCATATCCTTCCAAGGAGTACATAAACATTTTTATCATTACTTCTTCATGATGAATATCAATTTGATCCATGTATTGATGAAAAACGATCAAGTGTTGTGCAGGATGATCGTGATGGAAGGTAGTCTCCTGATTCATCCAGAGTAGGAACATTATTTGGAAAACCAGGAATATCAGATAAATCAAATGGAGAAAACCTATGAGCTAAAATGGCTTCCATGGCCTTCAACATTCTAAACCATTGGAGTCACCAGTGAATTCTTCCTTCATGGAGGCACCAGGCGAAATATCACATTCACTTATGTCACTAGTCCTTGTTCACCATAAAGAACTAGTTGTATTCATTGTTGTATATCCCAAGGAATGATGTCTTCGTTACTCCTCCCCTAGAAACGACGCCAAAATATGTTAGAGCTAGAAGATGTTCTCTGACTGTTGGGAGAGCATGCCTAGTACATCTTGAAAAAAATGATAATGTTTTATGTGTTTGGTTTTAAATGGGTAAGGAGAGATAGGTTTGTTTACAATTTTCATTTCAGATTACAAGCAATCAAAAGAAAAATCCCTTGTTTATTCAGGAGTTTACACTCTCATGGATCAGATAAAGCATTGACAAGATTGTTATAGTCACTACTATGCATTTTTGACATTGGCCTACTCATTTACACATTTGCAAACCACTTTTGCTAAGTTTCCTCTTAAAAAAAATATTTTTGTATGGTGTACGTACCCTGATACACATGCTACACACGTACATACGCAACCTGAATACCTAACATCCCGCGTGTACTCTCAAAAGTTGCAAAAAATAAAAAATAAATGCACACTTTCTGGCGGAGTTTACGGGCTATTTTGGGTTGCACAACCATTTTACCTCTTGTAGCCCTTCTGAAAACTGGATGACCATCATTTATCCATATAAAAAGGGCCCTCGGAGGGTTATTTGAAGATATGAAAAAAGAGGCAAGAAAACTCTACCAAAATTTCTCCCTCTCTCATTCCAATCCTTTGAATCATGTTCTGAGTTTTCATCCTCAACATTCCCAATCATTCATCCTCCTTATCCAATCCATCCATTTCCTTCTATTGGAATGTTGGTTGTGAGTATATCACTTTGGGATTGGTTCCCGATGTCGCACGACACCACCTTTGCCTCGACAGAGTCTCTGCGCGACCTCCCGGTCTTAAGGATCGTTCATTCACTTCATGAGCCGAAGTGGCTCTTTCGATTCCTTGCTGGAATCTCAATTCAATCGATCCACAGGTCCTTTTCGAAAGCTCCCCTATGAAAACAACACTAGGCATGAGCTCCTCTTTTCCCCAAGCGACCACAACACTATGACCAAGGGCCTAACCCAAAGTCTCTTGTCAAAATCTCGCGATCTCGCAAGTTCATGAGTCGAAGCTCCCGACTGTTCCTTCCCAATCTCACGATAACCAAAATCATGAAATGGGTATAGCTCCTTCTCTGTCAGTTCCCTCCGCACGTGACCACCGGCTAGGCTTAATGCTAGCACCTCTCGCTACTCACCGCTTCGCAAGTTTCAGCGTCAAGCTCCTGTGCTCTTATCTCGTGAATCCCCAAGATGCGAGAAGTAAACGGAGTGTTGACTCCTTTCCTGTTGCGACGCATGTCCACCTGTCAACCACACGGGCCCCACCTTGTGGTTTTTCCATGTGTTCATACTCGTGCCTCGGCTCTTGACACTTCACGACTTGGAGCACCCCACCTTTGGGCTCTCACCTTACGAACCTCCGAGTTCGCGAGATCCGAATCTTGAATCCCTTTGACACTTCCGTCGATCCTTCGATCGCTGCCACCTGTCCTCCTCAGACGGACGGTCCTGATCGTCGCAACTTCGCCACTCGCAAAGTTGAAGGACTTCCTTCTCTGACCTCCGATGTCTGAATCCCCGATATGTGTGATCTTGTGACACGTGTCCTCTTTCCAACAGATGGCTCAGATTTCTTTGGGACTTCGCTACTCGCGAAGTGAAGGTGCTCACCTCTGTGAGTCTCGGTGCCTGAATCTCTGAAACGGACGATTCCACGACATGCATCCTCCCTTAGATGGATGGATCATATGTAATTCACCCTTTCATAATTTCTGATGTCAAGGAACCAGACTCTCGTCCTCCAGACTCCCGAACTCTCGAACGTCGAATTTTCGATACGATACTCCTTCGGGACTTTCGTTTTGCTTATGGGGGTTTTAAACCTCGGGCTCCTCTCGACAGATCTGATGGCTGTTGAATATTTTGAGCGAGATCCAATGGCTCAGAATCTCTTCAGCTCTTGTGTTCCTCCTGCTAGTCCCTGGACGTGAAATCTTCAATGGTCCAGATTTCTTCGGCTTAATCCGACAACAACTGTTGCTCCTCCCAAGCTTCACGCTTTTCTTCCCAGACTTAGAAGAATTTTTGAATTCTCAAAGGCTTCGACCTTTGTCTTCTTTCCTCTGTGAGCTCTTCACGACTGGAATCCTCACCTGCGTGTATAGAAACACGGTATCCCTCTCGAGCTTTAGGGAACCTCGAACTCTTCAAAGAGTTATGTGGCTTCTACACTCCTTGCAGAGTCTTCACACACACAAGGGTGATATCTCTTCTGAACTTCCAGCTACTCAGACCTTAAGGGAATAATTCCTCTTTTCCTTTCTCCTGTAGATGGAGAACTTGGATGCCCTCCTGGCTATCCTTCACTCAAGCAACCTCTTGTTGAGTGCTCAAGGTGTTCAGCAACCCTATGAAGATCCTTTAGTGGATTCTTCCTCAATTACAAAACTCGACAGAGTTCTCTTCCTCTCTGTGCCTACCTGCACACTGTCTCAATGCCCTCCTGGCAGAGTGTCAAGAATCCTCAGATGATTTTGACTTCTTAAGAACTCACAGCAGAGTTCTTCTTCTATGCACTCCTTGCATTGGCTCAATGCCCACCTGGCAGAGCTTCACAGAACTCCTCAAGGATTCCATCTGCAACTATGTTCCACCTACACAGCCTTGCCTCCTGAGGTGTTCAGCAACCTCATAGGTCTTCTCCTTCAGTTGGTGATTTCAGCTCCTGTGCCCTCCTGACATGCCTTTGTCTGAATCTGTAGGTTCAGAAGTGCTTTAGTGCACTGGCTATCAGAACCCATAGTGTTCTGTCACACCCTCCTAGTGTGAAGCCTCAAAGAACTCTCAAGCCTGAAATCAAAACTCCTGCAAATGCACAATCACAGCATGAATAGAACACACACATACATTCATTCAACACAGAAATACTTGCAGGAAAAACTGCTCTGGTTTATATTAATGGCAATGCCTATTTACAAGGGTGTTGTGAGCGTGGACTGTAACAAAGTCTCATCTCTCTCTCTTCTTCTCTCTCCTCATAGACTCTCTCTTGTGCATACTCCCTTACACAAAAATGAGATACAAATCTAAGATATTTTACATGAGGGGGCTCTTAGAGCGCTTCCCTCCAACCTCACCTACCTTATTCAATAGCATTGAATGGGCTGTCTAGTCTGCAGATCGGATCTAGATCTCAGCCTTCAAGCATTAAATGCCTACCTACTTCTATGCCTATGCAAATCACGAACTCACGGCTCAATAGCCTAAGACATTTAATTACATTCAAATTCAAATCGAAATGAGGTTGCGCTCTCTTGAACGCGCGATTTCAATCAGCTGACGTGGTTGGCTGGCTAGCTGGCTGTCGTGGAGAGATGGTTATGCATCATACTCCTCAGCTACAAAATTCATGAGCTCCTGCTCATGGGATTCCACTCTCAGTAGTGGAAATCCTCCTGGATCCCAAATCGTCTTCTGGAGCTGTCACCTCGCTCCATTTCCTTGATGTTGCTGCTATTGCGTTGTTGTTGCTGCTTCTTCTTCTGCTTCTCTGCTCAGCTTCTCCTCACTGGCAGTCTTTTCTAACTTGATCATCAACTCCCTGATCTTCTTGATCACTTTGTCCAGCTGCTCCAGTGGCTGGCTCTGATTTTGCAGTCTCCTCAGCTGCAATTTTTTTTTGCAATTGGGCAGATCACCATGATCTCCCATGCCATCTTCCTCATCTTCTTCTATGGCCTTAAATTGCCACCCTACTGCAAAGTTCATCTCTGCAGTCGTCATCACCTTTTCATCTCCCTGGCTGAAATGTCTGAGCGATTCCTCAGAATTCTCCTCTGCCAATACTTGCTCATGGAAGTCACCTACTGGCTCTAGATTGTTCAGCCAATCCTCTAGCATCTCTAGCTCCATCTCCCATGGAGTGATCAATCTGCCTTCCTTCTCTTCAGCTTCTTCTGTTGCTAGCTTCAGTGTTGCAGCTTCCTCAGCTTCCTGGCTAAAAGTATTGAGCCACTCCTCAGAATTCTCATTCTCTCCTTCTTCTTGGGGAGCTTCCAAAGTCTGCTCCAATGCTTCCCTGACAGTCTCAACTAGTTGTCCTGCTTCTGCTATTTCTTCCTCAACATCTGCAATGCAGACTTCTGCCTCATCTACAGCAAATGGTAGGAATATCTGAATTCCCCCAACCATTAGAAGGATCCTTAGATCCTCCTCTTCTGTCAACTACATCTGTTGATCCAAACTTACCTCTGAGTTTATGAGACCCTCAGATAGTCTCATCTGCTTATCCCTGCCCACCTAGAAATATGGGATTTCCTTGCTGCCCTCTTGGTAGTCTATGGAATCAACCGATCCCACATTTGTTCCCTTTCCCACCTAGCAAATTGGAAACTCTCAGCTGCCCTCCTAGCAGTCTATGAGATCCTGCAGCGATCTCGATCCATTGCCCACCTGGCAATGTGAAATTCCCTGGTTGTCCTCATGACAATATGTGAGATCCCGCAACGATCTCAACTCTTTGCCCACCTGGAAATTGGGAATTTCTTCTCTTCCCTCCTGATAGTTCTTGAGATCTTCAGCCGATCCCATTTCATCCTCAGCCTCAGTGAGATTTCTCCCAGTCTCCGGTTCACATATCTGAACCCTTTCTTCTGTTCTGTTGAGGCTTTTAGCATGCCTCAACCACCTTCGTAACAGTTTACACTGTCTTATGACCATTAGCTACTTGACTGGCCATTTTTCCCTTTGTCTTCATGGGCCATTCGTATACCGATCTTGACCTTGCATTCTGATGCATCTGCAATTCAAGCTCTTCCATCCTTGCCCTGATGTCGGCAAGCTCTTCATCCCTTTCAGCTGTGCTCATTATCTCTGGACTTTTCTTTCCAACGTATCTTCGGCCTTCAGTAGCCATATCGTTGTCCCTGTCTTCTCTCCTGGAAAACCTGCTGCTCACCTGCAAGCAATCATTCACAGAGTCTCCATCACTCTGTCTCCTTCCTGCTCCTTCTGTCTGCAATATAAAAACAGAGTCAAGCTCTGATACCACTTGATGTCACACAATGCCACCTCTGCCTTGACTGAGTCTCTATGCGACATCCCGGTCTTAAGGATAGTTCATTCACTTCATGAGCCGAAGCGACTCTTTCGATTCCTTGCTGGAATCTCAATTCAATTGATCCACAGGTCCTTTTCGGAAGCTCCCCTGTGCGAACAACACTAGGCGTGAGGACCTCTTTTCCCCAAGCGACCACAATGCTATGACCAAGGGCCTAACCTAAAGTCTCTTATCGAAATCTCATGATCTTGCGAGTTTGTGAGTCGAAGCTCCCGACTCTTCCTTCCAAATCTCACGATAACCGAAATCGTGAAATGGGTATAGCTCCTTCTTTGTTAGCGCCCTCCGCACATGACCATTGGCTAGGCTTAATGCTAGCACCTCTGGCTACTCACTGCTTCACAAGTTTTAGCGTTGAGATCACATGCTCTTATCTCGCAAATCCCCAGGACGCGAGAAGTCAACGAAGTGTTGACTCCTTTCCTTCTGCGACGCGTGTCTGCCTGTCAACCACGTGAGACCCACCTTGTGGTTCTTCCATATGTTCATACTCGTGCCTCGACTCTTGGCACTTCACAACTTGGAGCACCCCACCTTTGGGATCTCACCTTACAAGCCTCCGAGTTCTCGAGATCCGAATCCCAGATCCCTTCGACACTTCCGCCGATCCTTCGATCGCTGCCACATGTCCTCTTCAGATGGACGGTCCTAATCCTCTTGCGACTTCGCCACTCATGAAGTTGAAGGACTTCCTTCTCTGACCTCCGATGTCTGAATCCCTGATATGGATGATCTCGTGACACATGTCCTCTTTCCAACGGATGGCTCAGATTTCTTCAGGACTTCACCACTCGAGAAGTCAAGGTGCTCACCTCTATGAGTCCCGGTGCCCAAATCTTTGAAACGAACGATTCCATGACAAGTGTCCTCCCGCTGATGGATGGCTCAGATCTAATTCCCCCTTTCATGATTTCTAATGTCGAGGGCCCAGACTCTCATCCTCCGGACTCCTGAACTCCTGAAAGACGAATTCCCGATACGATACTCCTTCGAGACTTTCATTCTTCTTATGGGGGTTTTAATCCTTAGGCTCCTCTCAACAGATATGATGGTTGTCAGCTATTCTGAGTGAGATCCAATGTCTCAGAATCTCTTCGGCTCTTGCGTTCCTCCTGCTACTCCCTGGACGTGAAATCTTCAATGGTCCAGATTTCTTCGGCTTAATCCGACAACAGCTGTTGCTCCTCCCAAGCTTCACGCTTTTCTTCCCAGACTTAGAAGAATTTTCGAATTCTCAAAGGCTTCGACCTTTGTCTTCTTTCCTCCACAAGCTCTTCATGACTAGAATCCTCGCCTACACATATAGAAACAAGGTATCCCTCCTAAGATTTAGGGAACCCTGAACTCTTCAAAGAGTTCTGTGGCTTCTGCACTCCTTGCAGAGTCTTCACACACACAATGGTGCTATCTCTTCTGAACTTCCAACTACTCAGACCTTAAGAGAATAATTATTTTTTTCCTTTCTCCTGCAGATGGAGAACTTGGATGCCCTCCTGACTATCCTTCACTCAAGAAACCTCTTGCTGAGTGCTCAGGGTGTTCAACAACCTTGTGAAGATCCTTTAGTGGATTCCTCCTCAATTACAGAACTCGATAGAGTTCTCTTCCTCTCTGTGCCTACCTGCACACTATCTCAATGCCCTCCTGGCAGAGTGTCAAGAATCCTCAGATGATTCTGACTTCTTAAGAACTCACAGCAGAGTTCTTCTTCTATGCACTCCTTACACTGGCTCAATGCCCACCTGGCAGAGCTTCACAGAACTCCTCAGAGATTCCGTATGCAACTGTGTTCCACCTACATAGCCTTGCCTCCTGAGGTGTTCAACAACCTCACAAGTCTTCTCCTTGAGTTGGTGATTTCAGCTCATGTTCCCTCCTGGCATGCCTTTGTCTGAATCCATAGGTTCAGAAGTGCTTGAGTGCATTGTCTATCAAAATCCACAGTGTTCTGTCACACCCTCTTGGTGTGAAGCCTCAAATAAATCTCAAGCCTGAAATCAAAACTCTTGCAAATGCACAATCACAGCATACATTCACAACATGAATAGAACACACACAGACATTCATTCAACACAGAAATACTTGCAGGAAAAACTACTTTGGTTTATATTAATGGAAATGCCTGTTTACAAGGGTGTTCTGAGCGTGGACTGTAATGAAGTCTCAGCTCTCTCTCTTCTTCTCTCTCCTCGCAGACTCTCTCTTGTGCATACTCCCTTACACAAAAATGAGATACAACTCTAAGATATTTTACATGAGGGGGCTCTTACAACACTTCCATCCAACCTCACCTACCCTATTCAATAGCATTGAATGGGTTGTCTAGTCCGCAGATTAGATCTAGATCTTATCCTTCAAGCATTAAATGCCTACCTACTTCTACGCCTGTGCAAAGCACAACCTCATGGCTCAACAACCTAAGACATTTAATTACATTCAAATTCAAATCGAAATGAGGCTGCGCCTCTCTTGAACATGTGATTTCAATCGGCTGATGTGGCTGGCTGGCTGGCTGGCTGTCGTGGAGAGATGCTCCTGCATCAGTTCCCTTGGAGTCTAATTTAGAGGAACCTAGGCAAGGTTCATGGAGCAGTTTCGACAAGATTAAGATTGTATCTTATCATCTTATTTTCAATAAAAGAGAATTTTCTTGTCCCAAATCTATGTGTCTTCATATTTATGTTTCTAAATTTATTTCATGAATATTTAGGCCTTTAAATGATCTTGGTGATTATGCATATGATGTTGTATATTTTTCTTTGAAGTTGTTTCAGGCTAGCATTGGGAGGAGGCATGCAATCCAGGAGCGAACAACGAGAGGAAAGGATCTACTACAAATGAAAGGAATAACATGCATACCTTGATTTTCCCTCCCTTTCCCTAATTGTCATTAGGTCTTGTTAGATTTGGGGTGAAATAGGAGTAATTTCATCTTTTAAGGTGTCATTTCTCTGCCTAGTCACTAGACCCTGATTAGGGAGATTTTTCCCCAAAGCAAAGATATGGAAGAAAAGAAACAAAAACAAAAACATTAGCTTAACTCATGCTTTCTAATGCATTGAATATTTCCAAATTCAAAGACTCCGGTTTGAATCTGAAACAAAAACTTGAATGCAATGGTCCAAATACAAGAAATGAATAAGTGAGTTTTCACTATCGCTAAACTGATCTTAGAAATCACCTAATGCACATGCAAAGATTTAAAAATGCACTCAAGGAAAAGATGAAAGTATAGGGAAAAACAATTCTAACCATTGATAATTTCAAAGCCATGAGTACAAATGGGAATACAAGTTGAAGCTTGCTTACAATTCATAAAATATCCTCCTTAAACCAAAGACTAAACCCCTATCTGGGCCTCTTTCCAAAAGAAAATCCCCTTACTTACATAAAAATAATATATTTTATATGAAATTCCATCAGCAAACTCATTGCCATCTTTTTTGGAAACAGAAGCTATATATCAACTAAAAATAAAAACAATTTAAGACTTAGTTGCAAGAAATCTGGAATGTTGGGATCGAATGTCACAATTTTTCTTGTAATTTCTATGCCACTTGTAATTGACTTTCTGGAGAAATGGACCTAATCTGGAATGTTTATTAATTTATGCAACTCTGGCACTTGTCATTAATTCCCTTATAATATATAGTCTTTGAGAGATTCAACTGCTAGTAGATCGAGCTTGGAAATGTTGTTGTAGATTAACTCTGACTGTCCATTCTTCAATGCTTTATTTTTGCAAATTAATCTGCATTGGTGATGATTGTGCATGTGAAAATAATATTCTTGAAAATATTGTTCTGATCAGACTAAGATTTCTCCCAAACCATTGATAAATCTTGAAAACTGCTTGCGCACAGGGTAAATGGACTCATCCTGGAAGTGGGTTCTTAATGGTTTTGGAAGATTGAATATGGTTGATCGAAAATGGAGCCTAAATTTCTCTTCTTGGAATAATGGCAAGAACTGATAATTTTCGTATATCTTTAACCATGAAATTATATCCATCTTTTATTCGATTGAGGCCAAAATAGAAATCCATCGGTGTATCTATGTACTTGAACAATTTTACCTTCATCATTATTCCCTCATCGTCACTGGGACAAGGCACTGGCATTCTTAATACTTCATAAATGATCATTCATTCATACAATAATTAAAGAAAATGTTGATATGATGAAAAAATGTTGGCACGATCTCCCAATTTCATGCTAATGATCTCCCCATTTCATGCTAATGTGTTGTCATGATCTCCCAATTTGCAACATACTTAAAATAATGATGACTTGTATATGCTGCAATAAAAACTTTCTTCTTGCAGCAAACCCTTGATAAACTTTAGGGAATCTTATATTTTGAAAATACAAACAGAGTTAAATTGACGTGACACACCTTGACATATACAAATACCTCTAAATGTACCTCATAAGAAGCAAATAACATTCAATCCAAGACAAAATACCACACCAAAAGAAGTATGAAAGAATAATAAAAATTTAGGTTAAGGTAGAGGTTATGAATGGATAGGATAGGTTAGGAGCATATTGAGGTTGTGCAGGTTTAGGAACAAAAAGGTAGAAACAAGTTTAGGGGATAACAGATTGTAACCATTGGACCCCTAATACAACATCAACACCACCCATTTGGATGGAAAATCATGGGACTATCCAATAAATACTCCCCCATATTGAGCTTAATACTATGGCACTTCCATGAAAAAATTATGGTACCTCCATTTGAAATCATTACTTGAAACTCTAGTATTGGAAATACAAAGCAATTGAGACATTTTGCTAATTTGTAATTGATTAAGTTATGGGTACTACCAGAATCAATCAACAATGTTACCTTTTTCTTTTTGATATATATTTCTATCTTGAGGTTTTGTGGAGTATTGATTTTGGCCAATGCATAACAAGTTATCATTGGAGTAGTCTCTTCTAGATCTATATCTTGTGATGGTTCCATTTATTGATCTTCTTCCTCTTCACAATCTATGTAGAACAATTTCTTCTTGTTGCATTTATGCCCCTTACTGTATTTGCTATCACAATTGAAACATAGTCCATTTTCTCTTCTTTCATCCATTTGCTAAGGTGTCAACCTTATCAGTTGAGTGAGGTTAGGAGAGGGAACATGGTGCTCTCTATAGTTTCTAGTGGCCACCCTTCTAGCAACCATATTTTTTCCCCACTTTCCTTCCCATACTGAAATCTTGCTCTAGGGATTTAGGTTAGAAGAGACACACCTGATAATGTTAAATTTTCTCCTTTAAAGTGTCTATAAAGAGATCTAACAAATTACCCTCAGATTGAGCTTTTGGAACTGTTGAATGTGCTTTGTGATTGGACCATTTAACCAGAGATTTATCAATTGGATAAAAAGAATGTATTGCTCTTAATATCCCCATAATTTGCTATTTGTTGGTTGTGGAGCCTGATTATCTTCCTAATTTATATGCAAGTCAAAGAAACTGCAGGATACACAATTCTCACCCCCCCCGGCCTTGAGGGGGACGATTTTTTTTTAAATGCCTTGTAAAATATTTCAATTTCGTAGTCAATCTGGACTGTTCATTATAATGTCGCAGATCTGACGGTAGAAGTTATGTTGGGTTTTTATTCCCTAGAAGGCAACCCTCTTTTCATGGGGGAATTGTATTGTGGTTGTGTATGTGAGTGAATATTGTATTCTGAGAGAGGAGATTGTGAGAGAAAGAAGAGGAAGTTACAACATGTGTGATGTAGGTTGTATCCCTTCATTCTGCTGGATAATAAAAAGGAAGGACCTGGAAATTTCTCTGGTGGACGTAGCCCACACTGGGTGAACCACGTATATCTATGTCTCTATTTTATTGTGTATTTTCTATGTTTTATTTATGTATTTTTTTTATTTTATTTCTCTGCGATCCTGTTTTTCTAACACTATCAATTCATCCATAAAAATGGACCAAGAGATAATATAATCCTTTTTTGTTTCACAAATCCATTGATACCAATTTTTTTTATCATTTTCTAAATATAAGGATACAATAGTTACCTATTGTAAGCTTGGAACTTGGTGTAGATCAAAGAATTGCTCCATATGGAATATCCATGTTATAGGATCTTTACCATCAAACTTCCTCATATTGATATTTGGAATAAAGTAGTTCCATGGTGTCGAATTTAAGCCCCAATGATGTGGATCTTGGAGTAATGAATGATCATGATTATGAGATTCAATATTTGTGTTCCCTAAATGTGAAAAAATACTCCCCATATGTGATTGAGTCTCAACACCATTGTTCTCCTCATTTTCCTAATTTCCTTGGATCTCCATATCCCTTTTAGGGATCCTCTATATTAGAATGGTTTCTAACGACTTCATGGATTTTTGTATTTCTTCTTTATTTCCATCCATCTTCTTTTTCAAAATATTCCATTTCCTTTTTAAGGTATTCCCGAGAGTGTGAAAAATCCACTTGTTTCAACACACTTCCACTCATTTCATCAACTTGGCTCTTTAATTGGGTTAGCCTGTATTCCAAGTCTTCACTTTATTTTGATGTCAATTTGAGTTTTTATGAGGATTACTAGTAGTATTTATTGTAGAACCCTTTTCCATATGAGAAATAATAATGCTCCTCTTTTTCCTTTTTATCACAAATTGTGGTTTTCTTGAAGAGTGAGCTCACCGGAAAAGGTTACAGGGTCCTAAGGACAAGGGAGTGTTAGGTGATATAGCTATTTGATATACATGTGGGGTCCAACATTAGTACTTGGACCAATATCTCAGGGTGCCAATGATCTGTAAACTACCATAGATATTCCACTGGAACAGTTCGTCACGATATATCTAATAAAATACAGAAATATTTACTATTAAGGTTATTTTTCCTTTAGATCTCCATAATATTTAGTTACTAATTTTCTGCTTATGCATGAAATTGATAAAATGTGGAAAATAGAGAAAATTAAAATACAATCACACCATCCACAAATAAACACAAGATATGACCTGGAAACCCAATACGAGAGAAAACCCAGCTAGAAGGTAAGGTTGCTATGCTCTCTTTTCTTTGGTATAGAAATGATACAAGTACAAATAAATAGGCACTCTCTGTGGAGTTTCCTTTGAACTGTGTCCTATATGGTTACTACAGAATCTCTCCTCCTCTGTTATGCTCAAAAAATACCACTTTCAAATGTTTTTCTCAGTTATGGAACAATATAGAATGCAAAATAATGGAACCCCTTCTCCTCCTAGTGTCCTGGTATTTAACATAGCCTGATAACCATCTAGGGATAGGTTTTTGACTTCCCCAATCGTCAATTGTGGTAGGGTTTTGAACCTTCTAGTATATTATTGAAATTCCTCACATGGCTAGGCCCACGTGCATGAGTAATGTGGGTTGTGTTGAATTTTTATGCTTGATCAACTTATTAACATTCTATTCAATTTTACAATAGCATAAGCATAATTAAGCATAAATCCTAACCATAAATTGCATCATACAAATATCCAAGATCACAAGAAGATAACCATGCACAAGATACAGAAGAGATATCCTGGGAAACCCTTCTTCACAAGGGAGAAAAACCCAGCTACAACCTTTCACTAGATAATAGATTGTCCAAGAGAAAATCTAATCACCAAGAAGAAGTAGACTAGAATCTCAAGAGGCTAGCTCTACACAAGAGAGAAGAATAGTCAAAGTGTGTGTTACTCAAGTGAGAGAACGTAATCCAAGTGTCATGAAAAAATGAGAGATAGTTCTCTCTATGTATACAAGTCCAATGTGAACTTATCCTTTCCAAAAGGTGTCTCTTGATCCATGTCGACTTTAGATGATTAGGTCTTCTACACAAGACGTTGGGATTCTTCTTGTCTCTGGGAATCATAGTGAAAGGATGCATCAATATGTCACACATGGTTGCACCTAGTGTGGACGCCCGCATCTCTTTTAGGGGCTACGACCCACTAGAACAAGTCATCATCATCGTCAAGGGCTGCGCTCTTATGACTTGTCCACTTGGTCAACTCCCAAGTGACATGTCCACATCGTTTTCTCCCATGGGACGTTGGGTGCCACCCAAGGACAACTTTCCATTCCTCTGACAAGATTCATGCTCAATTCAATCTCAGAGGAGAATTCTCCAATTCAACCCAGATCGATATGGGGAGAATATCAGGGGAATCCCCACATATCAAACCAGTCCATCCACCTAGGGACAAGACTTGTCTCAAGTCAACCCAGCCCATCACAATTGAGGAGAAGACCCATCTCAGGTCAAACCAACTCATTCCATTGGGGAAGATATGGAGAAGGCACAAGTCAACCCAGCCCACTCCTCTAGGGATACGTGTTGATATTATGGTAGCTGTGGGATGTATTTACCTCCACATGTAAACTTGATGAGAATAGAATATTCTGGGAAGCAATAAGAAACTCTAATGAGTTGGCTAATAACCCTAGAAGACATGTCGGCTCAAGAAGATAACTTGTATTAGGTTATAAGCCTCCAAGAGAAGAAGTCGGCTAGAAGAAATAATATATACTGAATAGATAGATACCCAGAATGAGAAGTCGGCCCAGACAGTTAGCCAGAATTACTATAAATACAGGAGGCCAATATTCATTCTGGCAGGCAGTCTCATAATTGCATAGCAGCACTTGTGCGCACTGTAGTGCCTAGTTTTGTGCACAGATTTAGAGGAGAGCTATCATTGCAGTTGTTGCAGCTAGTAGATCACGTTTGCCTTGGACTATCTCTTGGCTAGGGTTTGGACTATCTGATCAGCTCTTGTTTGGTGCACTATCCTTGGGGAAAGGTGCACTACCCTTTGTTTGACTATATAGCCTAGGGTTTTCTTCCAGAATGATTCTTTGTCAAGGTTAAGGTGCTCAGAGGGTGGCTTCGGCCTATGGTTGGGTGAAAATAGTAATATTGTCAATGGTAAAATGAGCACCTCCATTATATTCTAACATGTTATGGGCCCACACCTCCTTCATTCAGTCTAACTGCTGGAAGGAAACATAGCCATAAGGATATTAAGCTCATTGAATAACTATCGCTAGGGTTTCTAGCAGGATCAGTCACCAAAAACACTGTCGCTAGGGTTACTAGCAGGTGCAGTTGCAGAAACCCTAATATTCTCGTTGAGGCACCTTAAGTGAAGGTATTGACCTAATTTCTGAATAGATCAATGCACCCTAGCCTAGCGTATCTCCTGGTACTCTCAACAAGCTAAGACGTCAAGTTTGAGTTTTTGGTCAAATCTAGGGTTGACCAAGTCAAAGCATCCATGACTTACTCTATGAGGTTAGAAAACAAGTTAGATGGAGCTTCTAACTTTAAAGCATGGAAGACAAGGATTGAAATCATCCTTTCCAAGAATAAAGTGTTGGATATCGTGAAAGGAAAGATTGTGGAACCAGAGAACGTTGCAGTCATGGAGAAGTTCAAAGATGGTGACATCAATGCCATGAGTATCATAGTGGACTCTATAAAATACCACTTGATACCCTACATCTCCCATCTTGACTCATCAAAGAAGATGTATGATGCCCTAACAAACCTCTTCTCAGTCAAAAACATTGGACAAATAATGAATCTAAAGAATGAGCTCTGTGACATGAAGATGAATGATGATGACAACATAACATCATACTTTGTGATAATCTCTCAGTTAAGAGATCAACTACAATCTATTGAAGAAATTATTTCAGAGAAGGAATTGGTAAACATAGTACTCAATGGTCTTTCCAAGACGTGGGATGCATTTGCCGCAAGCATGAACACAAGGAAGAAGTATCCTACATTTGAAGAAATTTTGACTTGCTGTGCTCAAGAAGAATCCAGGATCAGTGCAAAAGAGAAACCACAAAAAAAGTACGATGATCAAGCATTCACAACAAGATTCAAGAGTTTCAGGAACAAAAGGAAGTTTGGTTCAAGGAGGAAGACAAATCAAGAGAAAGATATTTTAGAAATACAATGTTTCAATTGTCAAAAGTATGGTCACTACAAGAATCATTGTCCCGAGCTAAAGAAAAGGAAGGGGACACACGAAGCATTAGTTGCCTAAGAAAAGGAACCTACCAAGAAGACCAAGCAAGATAAAATAGACTTCTTCTTCTAAAGACAAGGTAACAATACTCTTTTTATTTATTGTACATATCTTGTTTGCATAGTCTTTGTACATATCTTGCATATCTATCTCTTAGAAGATAATATGTTCCAAGAAGAACTATACCTATGGAAGAACAACAAGATAAGGATTGATATCATTATACAAGTTAGATAATAAACATGAAAGAATGAAATACATCAAACAAATCATGTGGAATCTATTACAAGATAAGCCGAAATCAGAATCAATCATGAAGAGACTTAGAAGAATCAAAGACAGAAAGAAGTCAGCAATCAAGAGGAAATTGGAGAAAGACTTATGATGTTTTGTAGAAGACAATAAGACGGAAGCACAGACTCTATTAGATAGAGGGAGATGATTATATATTACAGAAGACAATAAGGATGCAGACATAAGCATGGACTCTATTAGATGGAGGGAGCCGATTATATGCACTCATACATGAAGCAAGGATTAGGAGGGAGATAATCCTATGATCCATTGAAGATGATGAAGTATATATCCATGGTAGAAAACATGAAAAACAATATGTGTTCAGTTCGACCATAGAAGAAGACTTCTTTGAAGAAAAGCCTTAAAGTATCCCTAGTTGTGCATCCACATCCGTGATCCTACGATGAAAGGAAGAAATGGAATCTTTAGGGCATGGAATCTATAAGAAACTCAATGGACCCAAGAGCTAAAGAAAAACATGAGGAAGAACATGAAAGAATCCAAGAAAGAAAGAGAAGCTAGAACAACCATTCATTATATTAAGAATCACAAGATTACCAGCTTGATATGAACTCACTAAAAGCAATCAAGAAACGGAATTGAAAGTTATGATGAAGAACAGTGTATATATGCAAGCATTGCAGGATCCAGAACTAGAGGTTCTCCCAGATGGAAGGAGAAGACTGTGATGATTACTTGTTCCAGTAAACTAGACATACCTCTACATGAGTCTTTATATCATCCGCAATATCCATGGATTGGATTTCTACATCAGATGAATGCAAAGACTGTTCTCTAGAGAAAGTGAATAAAGAGAATATGAAGAGAAACCTCAAGACTTTGAGGCATACCAGAAAGAGACCCTTGTATGCAGATGGAAGAAGATAACTTGGTGGAGAACCTCCAATGCACGGCAGAAGCGTGGTGAAGATTTTCTATAACAGAGATATTGTATCAAGATTATTACTCAGAAGATTAGATCTCATGATGACAGAAGAAGTGCCACATGGATATGTTCCAGTTTGACCCTTGCCACGATGTTGTGAGCTAGCAGGAACCAAAGAAGAATCTAACAAAGATATACTTTATTTCTCAGAGCTATATGACGTCTTCAGAGAAAAACCAGTGTTCCATACCGAAGCACAATTGAGATCAAGCATTACATTATCTGTGATGAAGTCCAGAAAGGAGAAAGTGGTTCTCAAATATATATCTCCACAGATGAGCAGATAAGCAGACATTTTGGTAAATCTTCTATCCAAGATGAAAGAGTTTGCATACTCAAGCTGGAGCTCGTGGAGATGACTTCCTTATTGAAAAAGGAAGAGATTAATACCAGGTTGGGAGGGAGCACTGATGTATTATTGATTGATGGACAATCATTTTTCAGTTCGAAAAATGGTCCAGGATGAGCAGTTTCTTTCTAGTTCAAAAAGTGGATTGAGATTTCTGACAGACAGACATTTTCCAGTTCGAAAAATGGTCCAGATTGTTGATGTACCATAGATAGTGACTTCCCATTGTGGTTAACATGGGAAGTGGTCTAGTGTAGTCTCTCTTCTTGAGGGTTACTCAAGAATACTGTCCCGCCTCATCGGACAATGACTTCCCATTGTGGTTAACATGAGGAATGGTCCGTTTTGGAGGTTGGTGTAGGACAGTCATTTCCTTTGGAAATGGTCCGGACAATCATTCCTTAGGGAAGATTCATTCTCTCCAGGATGCACTTTGTTTAGTGCTGGAGGAATGGCCCAGGGTGGGGAATGGTTCAAGTTCAACAATCAGGGACAAGCATTCCTTAGGGCAGATTCATTCTCTCCAGGTTACACTTTGTTTAGTGTCGGAGGAATGGCCCAGGGTGAGGAATGGTCCAGGCTCCGAAATCAAGATAATTATTATTCCTTTCTTGAGAAGAATAGTCCATATAGCTCATCATTGATATATTACCTTTTGAGGATAAATACTCTTCCAATATCTCACAGATGTGAGTGGAAGAATGGCCCAAATGATTCAGTTTATATCATAACATTGTTTCTGTGTAGGTTGATATCAGATGATCCTTATGAAGACCGTATGTCTCTAGACAGTAGATGTATACTACTGTGGTGCATGTGTTCCACTGTTTGATCAAGTACCTGTGTGTTACTTGGTGTGGTGGTGTACCACTGGATTGTAGTTGTGTACTACTATGGATAGACACAATTGTGCTCTATTGAATGATATTGTTCTGATTGCCTTGAAGACTATCAACAATGTTGAAAATGATGATCAACTAGATGGATAATGGACATAGATTTCCTAGATTAGAAGAATGGTTCTTGTGTCACTCTATGGAGCGAGTGACTTATCAAACATCATGTTTGATTACTCAGATAGAGTATGGTTTTGAGAGATGATGCAGTTGATGGCATTAATAGGGATAATGGTGCTCATGATCCAATCATGAGATAGTCTATACAACTATGTTGATTCTACTGGGTGAACGGTATGTTTGTGCTCAAGACCATTACCTATAATACCTCCCTAGCTAGGAGGGAGTGTTGATATTATGGTAGCTGCGGGAGGTATTTACCTCCACGTGTAAACCTGACAAGAATAGAATATTTCGGGAAGCAAGAAGAAACCCTAATGAGTTGGCTAATAACCCTAGAAGACATGTCGGCTCAAGAAGATAACTTGTATTAGGTTATTAGCCTCCAAGAGAAGAAGTCGGCTAGAAGAAATAATATATACTGAATAGACAGATACCCAGAATGAGAATTCGGCCTAGGCAGTTAGCCAGAATTACTATAAATACAAGAGGCCAGTCTTCATTCTGGCAGGCAGTCTCAGAATTGCAGAGCAACACTTCTGTGCACTGCAGTGCCCAGTTTTGTGCACAGGTTTGGAGGAGAGTTGTCATTGCAGCTGTTGTAGCTAGCAGATCACGTTTGGCTTGGACTATCTCCTGGATAGGGTTTGGACTTTTTGATCAGCTCTTTTTCGATGTGATATCCTTGGGGAAAGGTGTGCTACCCTTTGATTGGCTATCTAGCCTAGGGTTTTCTTCCAGAATGATTCTCTGTCAAGGTTAAGGTGCTCGGAGAGTGGTTTCGGCCTATGGTTGGGTGACAATAGTAATATTGTCAATGGTAAAATGAGCACATCCATTATATTCTAACAAAATGACCTCAAGAATGTCTCACAAAGTTGAAATCATCAACACTACCTATCATCAAGAGGGACGTTCTCTGTCACGCCAAGTTTATCACGAAAGTACACTAACTTCGACCTGGCAAGGGGCTTGGTGAGAACATATGTGATCTACTCATCTGTAGGAAGGTATTCCACTTGAACTGCCTTCCTCTGCACCATATCACGAATATAGTGATACTTGATCTCAACATGTTTGGTACTATCATGAGATACTGGATTCTCTGAGAGCTTCACACAACTCTGGTTGTCACAATGTATCATGGTGGGATCCAACATCCGACCAAACAATATTGCAAGGAGATTGTGAAGCCACATTGCTTCACGTATTGTCGTACATATTTCAATGTACTCGGCTTATACGGTACTCTGGGCTACCAAATTTTGCTTCCTACTGCACCAGGAAACCATGGTAGATCCTAGGCTGAAGCAACATTTGGAGGTGCTCTTTCTGTCAATTGTTCTTCCAACCCAATTTGAATCGGTATATACCTACAATCTCATATCGATACTAGAATCATATCTAAGGCCATATCCAACTTTTCCTCGTAAGTATCTCAACACATGCTTCGCAGTCACCCAATTTATCTGTCTTGGCTGACTCATGAACTAGCTAAGTGCATTCACTGCATAGAAAATATCATGTCTGGTATTAACCAGATACATCAGTGATCCAATTAGTTGTTGATATATAGTCAAATAAATCAAGTTTGAATCAGAATAAGACTCACTCAGCTTCTTTAGATTCATCACCATTGGTGTGGTCATGGACTTACAATCTATCATGCCAAATATCCTCAAGATATCAACTATGTACTTCCCTTGACTCAGGAAGATATCATCAGTTCTCTACCATACCTCAAGTCCCAAGAAGTAATGCATCATTCTGATATCTTTCATCTCAAATTCAGAAGCCAACTCATGCTTGCACCAAGTAATGAGATGCTCTGCTCCGGTGAGGAATAAATCATTAACTTACAAGATCAGCAGCAGGGATTCACCATTACCAACTTTATAGTATAGGTTGGCATCATCAACACTTTTATTGAAACCTAGACTCATCAAGTATCCATCAATCCTCGCATACCAAGCATGAGGGGGATGCTTGAGTCCATATAGAGATTTCTTCAACCTACACACATGGGACTCCTGAATCACAAAGCCATTTGGTTTCTCGATATACAATTCTTCCTCAATCTCGCCATTGAGAAAGGATGTCTTCACATCCATCTGATGTAGTCTCCAACCCAAGGCTGAAGAAAGTGCAATAATCATATGAATGGAGGTATATCGAGAAACATGAGCAAAGGTATCCTCATAGTCAATTCCCTTCACCTGAGAGAATCTCCTGGCCACAAATCTGACTTTGTGTTTCTCAATGCTCCCATCAGCTGCATGCTTTATCTTATAAATCCACTTGGAAGTCACAACAAACTTCCCTTTGGGTCTTGGAACAATGTCCCACACATCATTCTTCATGATGGATTGATACTCCTCCATCATGGCATCCTTCCATATTGGCTCACTAGATGCCTCCTCATAACTGGAAGGCTCATAATCAATGATGTGGCTCATGGCTACTATATAACTCGAGAATCACTGGAGTCTCTTACTTTCTCTAAAAGTACCACGAGGAGCTACATGTCCCTCTGCCTCCTGCAAAGTCTAATGAGCTCAGGAAGGTATTTTCCGACCCACTATAATTTCTCTAGGAACATCAATAGGATGTACGGGCTCAATGGGATCAACATGATCAACACGATCAATAGTCTCTACTATCTCATCTAGCTCTCTTTGTATTGTTGAGGTGTGATGTGGGGAAGACACCATCTCTTCCTCTCTCTCACTGTTAATATCTATGTGAGACCTTCTCGATTTTCTGAAGGAAACTTCCTCCTCAAACAAAAAATATCGACTCACTTCGATCTATCTCTGACGTGAGATGTAGATTCAATATGCCTTTGATGATTTACTGCACCCAACAAATATGCCCTTCCTGCTAGAAGGTTATAGTTTTGATCTTTTCTCCTTGGGTATGTGAATGTAGACTGGACACCCAAATATCCTGAAGTTTCCTACTTCATGATTATCTTCGATGAAGGCTTCTTTGGGAGTCATGTTATTCAAAATCTTGTGAGGACTTCTATTCTGGACATATACTACGGTCATGGATGCTTCTGCCCAAAGAAACATCAGTAAACTATGATCATGGATCATTGCTTTAGTTGCTTCCACAATAGACATGTTCATCCTTTCTACAAATCCATTTTTCTTAGGGTTGTAAGGAACAATGTACTCCCTCTTGATCCCTTCCTCAATGCATAAATCAATGAAACACTTGGAGGTATATTCTCCTCCATTATCTTATCTCAAGGTCTTGATCTTCCTTCCAATCAGGTTCTCAATCTAAGCTTTAAATTCTTGAAATATGTCAAGTACTTCTTCTAACACTTTGGATTCAAAGAATTAAATCCATGTCTTCCTTGAGTAATCATCAATGAAAATTGCATAGTATAAGTATCCACTCAAAGAATCAACCGTTATAGGTCCACACAAATCTGAATGTATTAGATCCAAGATTCCTTTGGATCTATTGTCACTACTCGAAAACGTCCCCCTGGCATTCTTTCCAAGAGAACAGCCTCTGCAAAAGTTATCATGCTCAACATGAAGTGGTGGAAGTCCAGTTACCATCTTCCCCATAGTGGGAAGAGATCTGTAGTGTAAGTGAGGAAATATTTTGTGCCAAAGCTCACTCAGACTGATAGAATCATGTACAAGAGCCTGAATTGGATGAACTCTCAATCTATATAGGTTGTCTTCTCAAACACCAATTACATTGGTTGAATCCATACTAGAGTTCTTGTGCCATGCAAGAAATTTTCCATCAGAGAAGGCAACCTTGTATCCTTTGTCCTCTAAGGATGAAATAGAGACAAGGTTCCTTCTCATCCCTGGTAAAAACAATACATCACTCAAATGAAGTGGAATACCTGAGTCTAGTTGAAGGGAAACGGTTCCAGTTTCCTTCATAGCATATCTAGCATCATCACCAAGTAAAACATATAATCAAGAATCCTTCTCTACTAGTCCAGTGAGATGTTCTTTATATCTAGTCATATATATGGAAGCTCCATTATCAATCAACCAGATATTATTGCTAGTAGGAATTGTACCTGAGAGGGTTGAGATGAAGAATAATTCTTCAACAGGATCTGATCTAGTGTGAGGTGGATCTGCATCAATGTTGGCAGTGGTTGCATGTCTCCTTCCTTTCTTTCGTATAAGACAGTCTCTGGCATAGTGTCAATATTTATCACATCTGTAACACTGAACTTTTGACAAGTCTTTGTGTCCATGAGCCTGATGTGGCTTTCGTTTCCTTTGAAGTCTTTCCTTACCTTTTCCTCTTCCTATGCATGTCCTTGCATGAGAGGTGAGTGCATGAATTTCATCATGATGGGAACTATGTGCACCTCTCACTCCAAGTCTTGTCTCCTCCTAAGTGCAGTCTACCCATAAGCGATCAAACTTAGGCAATTTGGATCATCCACTGATACTCTGGATGAATGGCTCCCAATGACTTGGAAGGCCATTGAGGGTTAGCATTACCAACTCTCTGTCTGAGATGCTTTCTCCAATGGTGCTTAACTAATCTTTGATCTCAACAATTTTCATGAAGAAGGTGGCAATTGTATCTTCCTTGGTCATTTTATTATTCTGAAGCTGGTGCTTCAAGGAAATGACTATTTTGGTGTTCTTACTTTCAAACAACTTCTTCAAAGCTTTTATTGGATAAATTGGTAAATGCAGACATAAACTAATCTCCCTAGATCCACCTAGATCTAGAACAAAACAAGACAGGACATGGCGCTTTCCCTAAGTTATAATCATCGAAATTACTATCAAAGAAGGAATGAGTGACATACCTTTGAATATCACTTCCTTGTATCTTTGTTTTCCTTTCTTCACTCCGGTGCTCTCGTGATATTGGATTTGCAATGACACAAACCAACCAAAGTGAAAGGAATAATAACATATTCAATGAGAACTTATACATGTGATCAAGGAGTCATGTAATAAAATGAGAATGATTTTATGGGAAAGAAACATGCCACTGTATCATATTAAGTAAAAGTGGAAGATACAACCAAACAACCTTGATGTTGCAAGGTCCCCTTTTAGTGGCCCTTTGTTCCAACACACACACTTGCTTTGAATTTGCATGAAGATGATCCACAATAGCTTGATGGGAAAATGGAGACTTCAAGCATCAATTGAAATAGAATTCCTCACACAGTCTTCGGCCTATTCCTTCATTAATTCCTTGCTTAATCTTGATTATCTTTGCTTAACCTTTTCCATGAGAAACCCATCATTATATAGGAGAAGGAGAAATGGTTAAAGAGATTAGGATGATCCCACCAAATAAGAGAATCTAGTAGGATCCCAACCATACGGATGACCCCTCCTATTTTAGAAGATTCCCTTCTAGAACCTTCATGACCTTCATCTCCTTTCTTAGTCTTAAAACGCCGCCGCACCATGTCTATAGAGTAGCCTATGGAAATCAGGATTTTTCGCATTGTGTACTATATGCATCCTGCGATGTCCTTCTAAAAACAAGTTTTGTAGAGGGAGAAACCAGTTACTTTTCTCATGCAAAAGATCCTTTTGAGAGCTTGAACACATGCTTGTAGAAACATCACCAGGGTGACCAAAATAATGTTGAACATAATGCCCCCCAAAGTATGAGGTTGGAACTCATGACAGTCGAAATACTTTGTAAAATGTGTGTGTGTGTTGGGAACAAGGAGCGCACCAATCGGGAACCTGCAAATAACTAAGAATATGCGCAATATTATACCATTTTTGAGGTAGGCATTCCCATGCTCAGACTACAAGTGATTCAAGTCAGTCATGGCCACCAAGCATACACCGTGGATCCATGTCATCAAGATTCTACATAGCCACCAGGAATACATTGTGGATCTATGTACTAGAAAGCTCAAATTCGGACATAGACATGAGACATACAAAGTGGATCTATGTGTCAATACAAATCATAAATATTCCATCGCAACCTGGACAAAAAAGTATGAGATCCAGGGTCTTCAATCCCATCATCCGTAAGTACGAATCTATCCATGCGATTAAAGGTGCTGAAGTCGAACATGGTAGAAACCACTTGATTATCGGTCATTGATGAAAATTGTTAACAAGTGCGAGGTAAATCACCATCGATGTAAATGAATCCCAAGGTACCTTAGTAAAATCCATCGAATGTGAATAAATGAAATGAGGTTGAACACTCGATGGAATCTCTCAATTAGGGGTCAATGATATGAAAAGCGAAGAAACCTTCCATTGAGGCATGCAGGCTCTAAGGTACTAAATGATTTCTAAGTCTTGTTCCCGAATGATGAGTCGAAGTCGATAGGAAAAGACTCATCATAGGAGGGCCTTGATGTATCCCCCATCAATGACATGAAATAAGTAACAAATTTAAGGTATATCAAATTATGAAAACGATTTTAAACTGGCACAGGGAAGGCCGACATGGTAGGAATTGATAACTGCATATGGACGACACAATAGAGGGCTTGTTTGGACTTCTCTTGAACATATGAACGACATGACAATGGTCTTGGCAGCATTAACTTAAGGATGACCCAAGATATGAACTTGCAAAAGGTCAGACGAGAAACAAATGGATTTCCCAACTCGGATATAATGATAAAGTGGGTGTCATGTTCAAGAGCAACTATTACTGCCACTAACACAAATACAGACACATTTATTTCTCAAAATTTCCCCCACCATCTCTGGCAAGTACCTCTTTATTTTTATGCAAGCTTGAGGAGGATAACATATGCTTGTTGTTGTAAGCTCATCCTTCAGACGAGTCCCTCAGAGTATGTTTAACAAACCCTAAGAAGGAGTGGTCCGATCCCATATGGGTCTTTCGATGTTTGTTTAACGAGTCCAAAGAGAGAAAACTCAAGGGTTTTTCATGTTTAGAGAGTTTGAAAAAAACTAAAAGAGAACTCTCTTAGTTCATTTTTCGTAAATTATTTTGACGAGACCGAAAAAGTGATAACCTACCACCCTTTGAATGTTTTCTTCAAATACTTTTATGAGCGTGAAAAGAACATGGTCGCTCGACAATCTTTTCGTTTTTACGGAGCATGAAAAGATCTTAAAGGATACTCCATGAGTTTCGCTTTTCGTGTTACCTTGATGAGTACGAAAAGACGAAAAAAGTATACTCGGTTGCATTCTCATTGATTTATGAGCACGAGAACGAACAAAGACTGAGCTCGAGGTTTTTCCTGAAAACCCTAAAAAATATTTGTACATGTGACAAATGAAAAACAAATTAAGAAAACTATATGTACTTCATCGTTCAGGCTCCTAGATCATTTATCTGCGAAAGAAAACAACACTCATAATGCCATTAGAACATTAGGTTTTAGGTAAAATGAATAAAATAATATATAAAAATTCAAAAGAAAAAGTAAAAAGTGAATAAATATAGGAAAAACCTCTTTTTACCATTCTATTGTTATTTCACCCAAAACTTGTCTAGAAAACCCTTTTTACCTCAAACTTCCTCTGCTGATTGTGGGAGGCATGAGAAACTATTCGATGAACAGACTCCGCCAAAGAGGTACTCTTCGCGTTCTTTGTCTTTTCCATGGATTAATTTTCGTTTTTCACTGGTTAAAAAATAGTTTTTGAGTCGGTTTTTAGGTCGGTAGGTGCACGCAGGCGCTGCCGTAGGTGGCGTATATCGGGCCCTGCGGAAATTCTACACTGCATAAAAACTCCACTTGTGGTGGGAGAAACTCAAAATTTTGTACGCATGCTTAACCAATAAAAAATTACCAAGGATGTGAAATAAAGAACTTAACATTCTTCTTATGGCTCCACTACAGGTTTTGACCATCAGGATGTTGGAGTGGAGGGAAAGAGAACACGAGGAAAATGATTTCATCATCGGGAATAACCCACGCACAGTTAATTCCCTCCGACAATGCAGGCTCCTGAAGTTCTTTAAAATCCAGGGCATGAGGGCCCAACTCAGGTTGCTCGAGTACTTGGTCCACATGTGGGATGTGGATCAGCAAGTGTTCCATGTGGGAGTCCACATGCTTGCTCTAGATATTGAGGATATCTATTTTTTGATGGGATTATCACGCTGTCGATCCCACGTAACATTAACAGGAGGTAGAGGTGGCGGTCTACCAATGAGTGAGTATGTTCGCCTGTACTGTGATTCCGAGGCCGAGAGATGTAAGGGCAAGGTCGCCATTAGGGGTGTCTGGGATTTACCCCTACGGACTATCTTGTTCACTATCGCACATATGGTGGGGAGTGCATCTCCTCACATGGCCCTCTAGAGTTACTTTCAGTACATAGTGGAGTGCACGGAGCCTCGAGAATTTAACTGATCTGACAGGGTTCTTCGCAGTATGAAGACACAACTAACAAAGTGCAAGAAAGATGACCTGGAACAATTTAGGTATGAATCTATTTTGGTGTCCTTCTTTGTCAAGAGGGTTCCACACTTGCGTCTACAGGTAGAGTGGGGCTTGTCGGCCCCACGGGATCCAAGGATGAAAATATGGTGTGACCTCATGGCTCGGCACATGGCGGGCCCCATCGTCAAATACAACGACGTGTTCTTCAATTGGTTGAGGCCTCAACTACTAATGGTATACGATTATGCGTATGCCGGATTGGATTTCAGAGGCAACCCAGACTTGGTTATGCTTGAATATTCTCAGTGGGGGGATCTAGGTAAGAAGTACATTTTGGTTTTATAATGTTTTTGTAAATTTTAATATATGAAATGTTTTTTATGTTTTTAATCCGAGGACTAATCAAAAATTCTTTTGACAACATAGATATAGGACCACACCAGCCTCCAGGTACATCCCCCATCCAGAGACGAGGGGAACTAGCCGAGGCGGCAGGATGGGATGCTGGTGACTATGAGGTGATCGAGAAGAACCTAGAGGGGTTGACAACAGATGTCCCATATATCTCTATCGATGAGATTTTGAGACATTATCAACATCATACTGTGGGCGTATCTAGTTCTATCAGTCAACTGCTCCATAGGGTAGCACGAGCAGTTGTGTGTTATCGTGAGCGAAATCATTGATGGTATTTTGTATATGAAGCCATGTGCTTCACATTTTTGATATTTTGGTCTTCGGAAAAAACACTTTTTGTAAAAACGTTTATCGTTATATATATACATGAGGCTTCTACTGGCTTACCTTGATTTATATACAAAATGCGATTGGATTTAAATGACGTTCCAAGAGGAGAATTCGTAAATATACCCTTAACAAAGTAGGACTTCAGATAGCATATACATTACTTAATTGTAGTACTACTAGATGCGAATCAAGTCGTATAACAAGGTGACGGATTCCAAGTGAAATAGCATCGGCCAACAATTCAATGACTGCACTGTATTCTGTGATATTGTTAGTTTCACGACCAAGGCAAACACCGTGTAGACTGATTAATTTGTTCGTAGGTGCATATATTTCCCAAGTAGCAGATGCTAAGTTCTGAGTACTACGACTAGTGCCATTGCCGAAGCCCATGTAGGGTAGTGAAGACATCGATATCTGGAAACCAAGCACAACACAAGGTAAGCAGTTGGGGGTCGAAACCAAACAACAAAAAAACACATCAAAGTAGCACACAATAGTATGATACAGTAAAAATACAACTACTCATGCAAAAATGAATTAAGCATATACTTCTTCAAGTAAATCCCATTTCTGGGTTCACTCAAAGGAATGCCATCATAATCTACTAACTCATAAGCTCCCTTCTCCAACACTCATTTGACAATATAAGGACAACACTCATTTGACAATATAAGGACCTTGCCACATGGCCTCAAATTTTTCGGCCCCTAGTAAATCACGATCTTGTTTGTAGAGGAGAACTAGATCACCTTCAAAGAAAATATGTGGCTAGACATGCTTTTCGTATTGGTCCTTAACACGTTTTTTCTGAGTTTCAATAACCAGGGCAGCATCACAACGGGTTTCATCTAATTGTATCATGTACAATAGACATTCCTCTTCAACAGAGGTGTTTGGGAGAAGTTCAACGGCTAGTTTTAGAGATGGTATCTCACATTCAATTGGCAAGACATATTCTATACCATAAACTAATTGGAAAGGTGTGAACCTTGTGGCTGACTTGACGAATGTCTGGTAGGCCCATAATGTTGAAAACAACATCGTGTGCCAACTTGTCTTATGAATTCCTATCATTCGTTGAAGCATAGTAATAAGGACTTTGTTTATGGCTTCAACCTGGCCATTTGCCTATGGGTAATAGGGGGTTGAGTTTTCATGGTGAAGACCCAACTTTTCAGTAAGTTCAGACATCATAAAATTTCGAAAATGGCTACCATGATCAGTAACAATAGCTTGGGGAACACCAAACCAAGAAATGATATGATTAAATATGAACAATGCTGCATTTTTTCCAGTATTATCGAATTTAGGCATCACCTCGGCCCATTTAGTGAAATAGTCCACAACGACAATGATGTATCCATGCCCCCCGACCGAATGAGGGTTACATGTCATGAAGTCGATGACCCATTTCGCGAAGGGACCAATGGAAACTACAGGGTGTAAAGGAGCAGGATGAGATCTTATTTTGTTATTATAAGTTTGGCAAGAATGACATTTCTGGACAGCAGTAATACAGTCTTTAAACAAAGAAGGCCAAAAGTACCATGCTCGTAAGATCTTTTGGGCAGTGGCATACCCAGACATATGACCACCACATGCCCTGGAGTGGTAGTCATGAAAATCTTTCTCAACTTCCTCATAAGTGAGACAGCATCGAAAAATAGAGTCAATACCTCGACGATAAAGGGTGTCACCGAGAATGATGTATTGACGGGCTTGATATCGTATACGACGACGGTCTGTGCTAGATAGATCAGGCTGGAAATTTTGAGTCTGGAGATAGATAATGATATCTCTATACCATATTTCATCAGAAATGATCAGAAAAAGGGATTCGTCAGGTAAGGAATCCTCTACCACATTTTCTGTCTCAGTGGAGGGAAGGTCACATATCAATTTGGTGAAAGACGAGGATTTCTTAGACTTAGCGCGTTCAAACTCTAAGTCAAACTCCTGGAAAATAACTATCCATTTGGAGTATTTTCCCCCAAGAAATTGGCACGTAAGGATATGATGCATAGGGTTGAAATAAAAAATAACTGTGGTTCTGCGTAATAGGATATAATGACGAAAACGTTGGACAACTTGAACAGCTGCCAAGGCCAGTTTCTCCACATGTAGGTATTTGGATTCAGTGGTCATGAGACTCTGAATCAAATAGTAAATTACATGTTCATCGTTTGAATCATCTTCTTGGACTAAAACCATGGCGATGGTAGAGTTTGAAGCAGTGAGGTAGAAGAAATAGTCTCGACTATAATCGGGCGGGAAAAACAATGCAGTACGGGTTAAAGAAAGTTTCAAAGGTTTGAAGGCTTTGTTGGAAATATCATCCCATACAAACTCGCGACTTTTCTTTAACAGTTGAGTAAATCCTAGCGTTAACTCAACGTACTTGGGAATGAATCAACGCAAAAAGTTTGTCTTCCCTTGCAAAATTTGAAGTTGGCATAGTATGGAAGGAGGAGGTAGATTAAGGATAGCCTCAACCTTCAAGGGGTCTACCCTAATTCCATGAATGGACATAATAAATCCCAGAAGTCGGTCAGACTCCACACAAAAAACACATTTGTGTGGGTTCCAACATATAAGATAGAAATGACAGTGAAGGAAGATGGCTCAAAGGTGTGCCGGGTGATCTTGATGATGCATGGAATGCACTGGTAAATTATCAAGATATGGTTGTATGATGTGCTTGATATCATGAAAATCATAATACATGGTGCGTTGAAAAGTTGCACCAGCATTCTTGAGACCAAAGGGTAATTTTCGGTAGGCGAAGGTCCCCTAAGGGAAAATAAAGGCGGTCTTGTGTTGGTCTGTGGGTAAAATATTAATTTGATTATAGCCGAAGAAACCATCCATCAAAGAGAACATTTTGCTACCTGCACAGTCGTCAACGATCTGATCGACGAAAGGGGTTGGGTAATTGAACTTAGGACAAGCTTTATTTATGTCCCTATAATCTACACAGACATGGATGGTACCTTGCTTCTTATTCTCCGGAACTAGATTGGATACCCAATCAGTCAAAGCCACGGGATAGATAAAGTCAGCTTTAAGAAGTTTTTCAACTTCAATCTTGATAGCAACGAATTTGCGTGGGTGCACGGGGTGAAGTCTCTGCTGAATGGGTTTAGCATCCAGGTATGTCTTTATTTCATGTACAGGGATATTGGGATCAATTCTTAGCATCTCTTCATAGCTCCAAGTGAAAATGTCACAGAATTCTTGAAAAATGGCTTTATAAGTGATGACCTCATCAATGAAACATGAGGCACCAATGTGAACGTTTTAAACGACTCTAGGTTTGATTGATATATCAAGAGGGACTGTGGGTGAAATGTTACTCAGGTTCCCTTCATATAGCACATCGTGTGTGGACTTGGGAACAGAGGAAATGAAAACAACGGTTGACGGGGTCGAAATCCGTTGGTAACTCTCTATGGTGTCCTACTCTAGGAAGAGAATGGAGCGATGATGTCCATCGTCCCATGGGGTGTCTTTCATAGACATGAGTGACAGGATCATCTCATCGGTAGGAAATATCATGTGAAATGAATTGGGAGATAAATCAAAAAGAGAGGGAGTGGAATGAGTTGTCGATTGAATGGCGTGATAAGCGGATTCAACCAGATTTAAGAGAATTTATTTGCCATATCGAAGACAATCACCAGGGTCAGGTACTATCCACAGGTCATGAGACGTGGGGGTTTTGCGAATAGAGGTGGAAATCATGTTGATTGAGGCGACAAAAGGAGGTGGAATATTGGGTGGCGAGATTGGAAATGTACCCATTAAAGTGGAATCTTTGAGGAGACCCACGCCAACATTCTCGTACCCAGGAGGTGTCTTCGAGATAAAGGGTACGTTGCTAGTACGAGAATCAGAATTGAAAAAGGCTAGTTGGTCAATAGTAATGACATTTCCTTGGTGTGGAAAATGTAACACACAGAAAAGTGTAGACACAACTGCACACATGGAATCAATCCAACTACGACCAAGTAAGAGGTTGTAATCAAGGGGTGCATCAAAAAATTCGACCTCAACATTGACCTTTCTTCCTTCCAACGTAATAGAAAATGAGGGAAGAACATCGTAGGGTTTAAAACCAGAGCCATTGAAGGCCTTAACTGTATTGTGTGACTTGGTGAGGGGAGGAGAGCCAATGGCTTTCCAACAGGTAACATACATAATGCATGTCAAGGCACCCTCATCAATAATGGTTCTACATATATTCTTGTTCTCTACAACAACTTGGATCTGAAACACTAATTGAGGAGGTAGCCTTGGAATGTGATCTTCCAGATCAAAGATTATCAAATTTGTATCGATGGGATCAATTCCACCAATGGCCTTTAACAGTGCCTTCCGTTGAGAGGGACAAATTTAAAGGACTTTGACAGCTGACATCGTGGAGGGTTCTTGCGCCAAGTCTTCTACAATACTGTAGTTTTGAGAAGCACGTGCATGAGGATTAAAGGCAGAATTTCGAACAACGCCCTTTGGAGGATGGTGAATAACTGTATCAAGATCCGGTCGTTCGAGATGAAGAGGACCGTTGGGAGGTGAAGTTGAGGGAGGCAGTTGAACCAATGAAGGAGGTGGATCATCAAATTTCTCCTTTGAAGAAGAATAATCTTTAGCCCGAGTTGTGATTGCAACGCCGTTCTTTTTATAATCACCAGTACACATAAGGACATACGAAGTGGTGGAAGGAGAGGGTTGTTCATGAATGACCAATTGGGTCTGTTGTTGAGAAGGGAAAGGTTGTGACAAAACAACAGGTGTGGGAGGTTTTTCAGTCTCTTGGAGGAACTTTGTGACCTCGACGCGTCTTGGACAATCTTTCATGTAGTGATCATCACCACATATAAGGCAAGGATATCGAGGTTTACGCTTATCCTTATCATCAACAAATTGTGTTTTGGTTTTTTCGGATTGTGGATTATTATTTTTATCCTCTTTATTCCTCCCCTTTCTTTTTTAGATTTATTTTTACCGGCAGGGGTGGATTGAAATGAATTAACCTCAGAAGTTTTATCGGTGGAAGGGGTAGGAGTCGGAGCATTTTAAACATTAGAAGCAGTAGATTTGGGATTCGTGTGAGAGGCATGCATGGATTGAGGTTGATCTTGGAAGGTACCAATCACACCATCAGCCACATGAGAAGCAGTAGAGGTTGTTGAGGTAGTGGTGGTAGAAGGACGAGGGGTGTCAAGGATTAAGTCATAAAGCATGCCCATTTTCAAATAAACGAGATCTAGGTACTGAGCATGACTAATTGCCTGTTCTTCAGTGACAACGCCACCCATGGCAATATCACAAGCAATTTTACTAACGAATGATTTGGTGAACCATTCATCCAATAACTGGCTAGGAAGGTCGATTTTGATCAAACGTCGTCTTCTTCTCCACTCATGGATGTAATCGGAAATATGAGTGGTCGAATATTGCTTAAAGGAGATCAAAATATCGGTTCCTATCTCATAACGAATCAGTAATTGGTAATGTGCGAGGAAAGCCATGGAGAGGGTATTAAAGTCGTTAAAGAAGCCTTGTGGTAATTCTATATACCACTTTGCAGTCGAACCCGTAACAGTTCATTGGAAGAGTCGTAAGCGAATGGATTCATCCATCAATGAGTTGGACGAACACCAAAGGTGAAAAGTCATAACATGATTGTTTGGTTCTTCTCTTGGTTTATCGTCAAATTTGGGAATGTCGGATGGTAACTTGGCTAGTATAACGGGCCAATGGGGATAATTAGAGATAGGATCATTCAAGATTCTAGACAAGTCGGGTAAATCCAAAGTGGCTAGTAAAGGCAACTGTCTATTCACGAGAGGATACTGGTGACTTTGGGGAGAAATTCCCATCGGTATACCAGTAGGACCATATGAATTCTACATGTAAGTCAAAGGTCCTGACAGATTCAGACGTGGATGTGGAGGCATGTAGCCCATCGAGTTGGGTTGGTTGGAAAGGTTCCCTTGAAAAGGGACACTAGAGTGAACGTGCAGACCCCAAGTGGGATTCAAAGAACCTGGATATGGTTGGCCCGAGTGAGGGGGTACAAAAGATTTGACTTGAGTTTTTTCCCCCCAGATGATTATGGATTTCTTTGGGCAAGAAGGCTCCAAAGTTGGGCTAGCGATCCTGGTGTGTTTTGTCCATACAGTAGGTTATAGAGTCCACCAAGTGGAGGTTGTCCACCAAGTGGAGGTTGTTCCCAAACATTTAGTGGTGCCCCAGACTGAGGTTGACCCCCAAATTGAGGTTTCCCCCCAGCGTGATATTTCCCTCCAACGAGAATATGGTAACTAGAAGTGAACGAAAGATGGGTGTTGCCAATTGGATTGGAGCCACTAGGGCCATATCCCCATAGAAAAGGTGGATAAGATCCTCCGGAGAGGACCCGGGATGATTTAGGAACAAAATAGGCAGCAACATTGTACTCAGGTGGAACAAAAAGTCCAGAAACTTCGGATGGAACCTGGGTAGGGACGGCTGTGGAAGGATTCAAAGCTTGATACCCAGGAGGAAGTGACAGGATAGGTCTAGACAAAAGTGGTGTACCAATGGGGGCTTGGTTAACCACCACATTCCCGGTAGGAATAGTCGTAGTGTGTGGGACCATAGTAGCATGGGCCATCTGGAGAGAAAAAGTCATGCTAGGACCAACTGACTGTGTGTCTGAAAAGGCGGTGGCACTACTGGATGTACCAGAAAAGTGGTCTAAAGGTACCGTGTAGGTAACATACGTCTCAAGAAGTTGTGATATGGTAGGTGAATTGGGACCCACCCCCAAGTTGTCTTAAAGATCTTGTACCGTGCGAGACGGGTTTCCAAATATGTCAGTAGTCAACAAGGAATTTTCGAGTCCAAGTATGCTATGGGGTCCTCTCGGAATTCCAAAAGTTTTAACAACAATATCTCCAGATGAATTTAGCCGAAGAATACGTCTCTTGTATTCGTGGGGAATTCTGAAAGCCTCTAAAGAATAAAAAATAATTCGTAAATTTTCTAAAGAGTCGATCCTTTCCACTTGTGAGGTTACAATGTCTTGGATCTCGCTCTGTTTAGGAGATCCCTCCAGTGTGTGAGGAGGCAAAGGGAGATAACCTTCCGGATCTTCAAGGGGTAGCCCTTGCATCCTATGTGAATGGCGTGGGGGGTCAATGTTGGTTGGACCAAAGATTTTATAGAAAAATTCTATGGCCAACGACAAAAACAAACAACACTCACTAATAAAATATAGAAATCAAACCAAGCAAACAAACCTTCTTATTTCAAAGTCACTAGTTGGTGATTAAATCCAATGTCACGAAGTCAAGACAAGAAGGGGCTAGGATAGAGCGGGTGGAAAAGTTATGTTGACGACCTTCTTAATGAACTTACACCCTGGTGCAAGCTCCCACACATAATCATGGGTATACCCTCCAAGGAGCCCGAGTGAGTTTGGCCAACGTCGATTCCAGGTACCGTGAAGACTTGCTCCTCCACAGTCACCTCATGTAAGACCCTAAAGATATAAGCCGCTAAGGTTACCAAGAACAACAGTGATGCCCAGGGAAATAGTCGGCAGTCCAATCCACTCACAAAGGCAGGCTATCTAGCCCGAAATCAACTCGAAAGGCTTCCACTCATAATTGTGGGTATACCTTCAAGCGACCCCCATAATACATGCAATCTCTACACCAAGACCAACAAAGCAGGGTGAGTAACTTTGTCGGTCTTAATGCGACCTCAGGTTTGAACCTTGTGTGTGTTTTATTCTTTGGAGAGTGTGCCTCACAATCTATTCCAAAGCGCTAGCCTAGATAATGTTGGTGAGAAGAGTTTCTAGAAAATAAAAGTTACTAATAAATTTTAAAATTACATAGTGTTTTAATGGTTGTTGTTTACGCAAGAGGGAGATGGAAATGAAACCAATGTTGTATGAGACCTTGACCAATAATATGCAAATAGAGATGAATGATACAATCTTTCTTTCAATGAAATCTATCTACAATAGGGAGAAGGTATTTTTCCAGAAACACGAAAGCTACGAAATGTAAATTATTTTTCTTGAATGAACATGATTTCAAACATACATAAGCAATGGAATTTCTCAATTTGTTCTCTTGTAAAAAAAAAAATTGAATGCAAAAAAATTCCTTATGAATGATTACTCAACAAGAACAAATGGCTTTAATTCTTCCTTTCCAAAACCAAAACAGGGATATAATGAAGAAAGGACAAGTAATCAAAGAAAATAGATACACTCAACAAATACCCAAATCGAACTTTCAATGAAGATAAAAATAAAAATGACAAGAAGATGTTTCACTAAATGCAAATGAAAATGACTTTCCAATTAGCAAGCAATCTAGAAAATGTAATCAATCTGAACCTTAAATCAAATCTAAAAGACTTTTAATCAATAAAGCACTCAGATTCAAATTCAGAGATTATATCCTTGTTGATAAAAATCAAGAAGCAAAAACTTGTAAAATGACAAAGAAGGGCTTTCAATCTTTGAAAACCAATCAACAACAAGTCTTAAACTCAGAAATCAGTCAGATATTAGCATCAAAATTTCCTCCCAGGTGATTAAAGAAAAAACTGGGTATCAAAAGACAAAAAAACCCAATCCAAAAATTTTTACAGACAATGTCGCAGCCCAACAGTAGGGTACAGTGCAGAAATTAAAAGTTTCCACAAGCTAGTTATGGGGTAGGGTGCAGAAATACCACACTGGTCTAAAAAGTCAGGTGCGACGATCAAAGGTTTCCACAGGCTGTATATGGGTACAGTGTGGAAATGCCTATAAACAAAAGAAAATTGGACAAAGGACAAAGAGTCTAAATGAACTTTCAGATCCAGAGAGTCTGGATGGATCCCCCACAGACTCAGAGACTGAATTAAAGTGAAAAGAGGTAGGTTAAAAGAAAATGGACAACAAAAAACCACAAACAAGTCGTATCCCCAGTACGGTCACCAATTTTTTTATTGGATAAATCGGTAAATTCGAACATAAATTGAGCTACCTAGATCTAGAACAAAACAAGATAGGACATGGCGCTTTCCCTAAGTTATAATCATCGAATTTACTATCAAAGAAGGAAAGAGTGACATACCTTTGAGTATTGCTTCCTTGTATCTTTGTTTTCCTTGCTTCGCTTTGGTGCTCTCGTGATATTGGATCTGCAATGACACAAACCAGCCAAAGTGAAAGCAACAATAGTATATTCAATGAGAACTTATACATGTGATCAAGGAGTCATGTAATAAAATGAGAATGATTTTATGGGAAAAAACATGCCACTGTATCATATTAAGTAAAAGTGGAAGATACAACCAAACATCCTTGATGTTGCAAGGTCCCCTTTTAGTGGCCCTTTGTTCCAACACACACACTTGCTCCGAATTTGCATGAATATGATCCACAATAGCTTGATGGGAAAATGGAGACCTCAAGCATCAATTGAAACAAGATTCCTCAAACAGTCTGTGGCATATTCCTTCATTAATTCCTTGCTTAATCTTTCTTATCCTTGCTTAACCTTTTCCATGAGAAACCCATCATTATATAGGAGAAGGAGAAATGGTCATGTTATCACCCTCTAAAAATCTGTTCGGTTGTCAAAAAAAATGACAAGGGTAACTGTTTCAACCTACTTTAGAGCTGGGAACTAGCCTGCTCAACTCAGAGAGGGCTCTCTCGTGTCACTTGATATATCTTTGGAAATCACTTGCTATATTTGGTTTGTTTTGGGGGGTTTTTATAAAATTTGTTGGCCAAGAAGAGGAGGGACACTGTAACACCCTGTTTCCCCCAAATTTGTAATTAATCCTAATACAGGAATTACCATGCTAAAGCATGATGAAAATGTGAATGTATGATGTGAAGGGACCTTATGAAGAAGGTCGATAAATGTAAATAACATTATGAATTTATATTTCAGGACTGCTGGGAGAGGATGTGCAGAAAAGAGACCACGATGGTGGTGGAGGGCACCTGAAACAGGGGCGTTAACTTCCACCAAGAATGAAATACCGTATTTGGACTCCACTGGCCCGGAGAACCAAAAGCGGCTCGCTGGCCCTGAAAATTAATGGCTCGCTGACTGGTAGGCGGATGGCTTGATGAGGGATGGGATGGTGAACCGCCCATCCGTAGAGCTGTCAGGCCTGATCAGTGCAAGGGAAATTGCGCCACATGCAACCTCGTGAGAGGATAAAGTGTATGGCAGAAGCGATTGGGAAGGGGGCAGACGCAAGGGGAACTCTGGCAATTTTCTATGCAGAGTGAGTGATCGCAGGAGGAAGGATTGTAACCTTCGCTCCTGGGCACTGGCAGACAGAGAGACGTAGGTCTCAGGACATCGTGGTCTCAGCTCGGGGGTGGCTAGTGGTAAATCGAGTAGGAGTCGCTACGCCTACGGTTGGGTGGAAATGAGCACCCCTCTTAGCAGTTGCTTCCATTGCTGAATTTATTTTGATAAGTATTTTGATTGTATTGCGTTTTGACATTTATATGCTGTCACATATGTTCATAGACTTGTGTAATTGTAAATATTTTCTTTGTAAGAATATCTGTGAAGAAATTGATAATGAGGAGTAGTTATTGGCTCATAGAGCTGTGAAATTGTAAATGGTTTCAGCATGAGAATGACCGCATAGTGCTTGATATGAATGAGTTGATATAGTTTAACACCGAGTAAACAATGCAAGACTTATGGTGATAAAAGGAAGCTAACCATGCCCAGCCGTTCTCGGGAAGTGGTCTTCCTTTATCTGCTACTGGAAATGCCCCGATAAGGATCTCTTCACAGAGATTCCCTCCTCGGAAAGGTTCGCTAAGAACCCAGAATAAGGACTCGGATGCATAGGCCTTATCAACCCCGCATGAGGAGGAATGATTCTATTAAGGTTCCAAGATAGTAGTGTTATGAGGAGTGACAAGTCGACGGATGAGATCTCGTCGGAGGATCCATAATCATTCACGACCATTAGATTGACGACAGTAACGTAGGCGTTACACACCTTGCCCCTTTTCCGCCCTCATCATGAGCAACGATAAATTTGGATCGTAAACCCCAAGATCCAAATGAACGAATCTAGACCGTTAGATCTCGGTCCAATTACCCGTCAGCCGTTGGATCTGGAGAAGCTGCGCAGGGGTTAAGCGCAGGAGTAGGCATGTGAGAAATGACCTGAACTGTCGGATCTTAGATCATAGTCCCGACAACCATCAGATCTCGAAGAAGATGCGCCAGATTTAAATTCTAGTGTGCAGAGGAACAGATCCTAACTGTTGATCTCGGCCGGATACGTGTCAGCGTTTCGGGGAGTCGTCGAGATTTCTCCCATCGGAGAATTTAGGAGTGTAGAACCGTTGCAATAGGAAGTCGCGATCTGTGATTTACCGATAAGATCTGAGCCGTCCGTTCACACGGGACAGGTGTCAGAGATCGGACAAAAGTCGGGGATCGAGAAATCGAAGTTCTCGAGGCCACGAGAACCAGGACATCATAAGTCCCGAAACCACGAGAAGCAATCCGGGCCGTCCTTCTGCGAGGACAGGTGGCAAAGGATCAGGCGCCGTCGGCGTTTTGTTCATCGGAGTTTTCAATTGTAAGGAAATTGTGTAACAGGAAATCGTGATCCACGATTTCCCAATAGGATCTGAGCCGTCCATCAGCGAGGACGTGTGGTGAGAGATCCCAGAAAGTCGGAGTTCATCTTATCAGAGTTTCAAGAGTCATGAGACTCTTGCACAATGGAACCGCGATTCACGATTTCCCGATACAATCAAGGCCGTCCCTCTGGGGAACAGATGGCAACCATCTAGAACCGTCGGTGGTAGACCCCATTGGCATTTCAGAAATCGGCGTATCGGGGATTTCAAGGACATGAAATCCTTGTATTTCAAAACCGCGTTATACAAATTTTCGACACCATCATAGGCCGTTGATCCAAGGGACACGTGTCGAGCATCCAGAGAGAATCGGGAATCGGGATATCGCGAGTCCCGGGTACATGTGTTTTGGGTCATCGCAAATGCTGAAACCCCGATGGAGGGTTATACAGCTGTAGTCATATGATAAGTGGTCATATGGACCATGGTATAGCCAAAGGGGCTAGCCAATGTAAAAAGGGGCGTCGAGAGTCCAGGGGACTTGTGCGCCATGACATTGAGAGGCGCCAAACCCCAACAAGCATTAAGACTGTGGTCTTGTGAACGTCGTGGTCGTATTGACCAGGACTTAGCCCGGAAATCCAATGTGCTAAGAGCACATCGGGGATCGGAGGATCGGGAGTTCCGAGTACATGTGCACCTCGACACCACAAACTCCGAAACCCCGACGAGAAGCTGTCGGATGGTCATATAGGAACCGGTCATGTGGATCCAAGGATTAGTTAAGTGGGGCTGAGGAAACCAAGAAGTGAATAAGAGATCGGTGATCGGTGATTGAAGTTGTCAAGACATCATGGGTGAAAAAACCCCGATAGAAGAAACTCCGAATCCCGATATTGAACCAGGGATTCGGCATTTCGCTAATGTAGGCTTCTGGGGATTTCTCAATTGTGGGAGATTAACCCAAAAATTTTAAATGTTGATAGTGGGTGTGTTACAAATTGGTATCAGAGCATGGTTACAACACTTGGCCTGCTTGGGCTCAGGCACGGGCCACGTTAGAAGATATTGTTATCTGCGTTTCTCTTTAAGGAGAAGGACTGCAGAATGAAACTATAATTTGGAAACTTGTATAACCCCTCTATTAAATGGAAACTACTCTTATAGAAGTAGGGATGCACTGATCGTTATCACTGACAAGATTGGAGTGTGAATGACCGAGGTAGAATAAATTGTGCTATGAAGCTGCATGAGCCGGACAAGGGACATGAACTGAGTTGCTCTGCTTTAATGTAATGATGGCTACCTACTAAAGTAGGCAGAGTCTCTTGCGATTAAGATGGCTGGTTAGGTAAGGATTAGTACCCAAAGGAAGAACCCCTTCATGGTTTGGGAAATCTGGTAAGGACTGGTAGGATCCTTGGAAAGCTATGACCACTGTATTATTAAGAAACTAAACCCTGAACATATAATTCCTCATGAATGAGAGGACTAGTGAAATTATGTAAGGAAAAATTTACCTAACCTATATTGGTTAGAACCAACAATGAGGATACCCTGTTTGAGGAGTCCTTTGGGACTATTGCTACTTCCCAAGAGTGACCCTTGTTGGTCGTTTCCATGAAGGAGGATAACACCCATAGGAGTTAGGACTGTGAGATTAGTCCTGTAAGTAACTTAAAATCTCAGAAAACATAGCAATGAGAAATTCGTGAAAGGATCATAGCAGATGATCAAGGAGAGAATTGGACCATTGATCGTCCAGAGAAAATTTTGCAATTCTGGAGGCCAAAGGATTCGAGGTTCTCCATTATAGAAATTCTGAAGTCATGAAATGCGAAATCGCGACATAATCACAACCGTCGGTTGAAGAGCCGTTGGTGATCGCTAGACCTAATTACTCAGCGGGAAGATAAGGCTGATAACCTCTCATCACTCAAAGGCTTAGGAGGAATAGTATTCGTTAGATTGGAATCAACGAGAGCCGTTGATCTAGATCTTAGAGGTTTCGCCTATGAGAAAATGTAAGCGAGGACTTCCCAAGTCGCACCAGATAAATCACTGATTTAATCAGGACCGTTGATTGCCGGGAAGATCTGGACCATGGGATCCAGACTCGTTGGCCCGCATAGAATAGAAGTTTGAAAAACGATAAAGCATTGACCACGGGTTCGCTGAAATATGGGACCCTGATGCGTGTCTGAGAATGGATCCCGGGTTTTGAGCGAAGGGTCAAATGGATGAAGGAGCTGAGAAAAACCTTAGCCTTGGTCTTTCGGGTTTTCGGACTTCGAGAGTCAGGGAAAACAAAGTTCCCTGCAACGGGAATTCCGAAATCGCGAAATGCGAAGTGCCCTCCTTAAAATTTGGATCGTGGTCACCGTTGGTGGTCGCGTGAGGAGAGGGTGTACGCCAGTATGGTGAAAAGTGCATGAGTTTAATGCGTCGAAGAGCTTCCTATTAAGAAGCCTAATACTCGTACCAGTAAGGTATGAATGATATATGGAACGTGCAAGTAATGCACATGTGTGATGTAGGAGTATCAATATATTAAAGGCCCAACATGATGGCCCTGATGAGTGAACTGTGAGGCAAGACTTACACTTGCCAAAATTGAATGAATACCATGAATGCATGGTTGACTCCATTCTGAAGAGTCGTGAAGGATCTGCCTTGAAGGATAGCTTAAAGGGGATGTACTCCATATCCCTAGGAAAAATCCAGTGCAATTAAATGAAAGAGTAGACGAGCAAGGATGATTTGTTGTCACGATAAGAGGCAAATGTTTATGCCTTTGCAGATCACAATGAAAAGGACTGTGAATAAATCCTGAGATGAGTAATTTTAAAAATGGACAACGTATGTAGGCTATGAAATATAACTATGATGGCTACATGAAGGCTTAGGATTAGGAAAGTGGTTAAGTACATCATAGATGTAAGTTAACAAAGATGCATGTTTATATTCCTTAAGGGAATATTTGGTAGCCACTAAAAAGCTAACTCGAGGTTGAGGCCATCACAGTGGTGATGGATCTGCAACGAGGAAGTTGCAGGCTGAAGGAGTTCCCGATGGAGGAACTGTATAAGGTCTCTGTCAGAGGAACAGAGTCACAACCCTGATAATTGTTGAAGGACTGGACAATGGGCTGCGAGGCCTCCATGTATAAGAATCCTGGATTACATTTTGGAAAAATCATGTAAGTAATAGAAGACTAATAACTGAATATTGACCATTCTGATAACCTAATGGAAGTATGTAGGATGCACATGTTCCTGACTCATTAAGAACAAAGAGTTTATACTAAAGCATGTTGAAGTATCCTGAGAGTTAGGATGGGCCTAAACCAGGGCTGCTCAGAAAAAGAGCAGTTGTGGAAACCAGTTTGGTTGGTAAGAGGTCAGTAAACCCCTGAGTATGATTAACTGAATAAATGAGTATGTT
>ML777347.1:382521-447644 GCA_009831015.1 Picea engelmannii
TTGGTTGATTGAGGAATGAATTGCAGGAAACAGAGGGTCATGAATATGGCAGTAAGGTAAGCCCATAGGAAAGACTGATTGCCTGCTGGGCCAAACTGCAAGAATGGTATTTCCTTTTGAGGAAGTAATTTAATCCTTAAAGTATACACAATTCTAAGATTGTTATGATGATGTGGTAAAGGTGCAATAAAATGTATATGCATGGAAAAGCTAACAAGTTGTTTGGCCGAATGAAGTTGAAAGTGCAGGAAGCAAAAGGGGTCTTGGATATGGCAGCATAGTAAGCCCATAATGAAGTCCAATTGCCTGCGGAGCCAAATCATTATGGGGAGGAAAGTCCCATAATTATGAATTTGGGTTCCTGTGCGGAACAAATATGAAAACAAATCATGAGAATGGACAAATCTGTGGGTGATAGGTTTGCAAATACAATTTTGAAAGTTAGAATTAATAATGATGTCTCATGAATTTTGTATATCTGTGATACAGGTGAGAAGAAAATACATGTTCAGAAAAAAACAATTGAAGGCTGTCAAAACTGAAGGAGATGAACATGACTACTACTAAGCCATGAAAACCCTATGATGAGTCATGATCACCTGAAATAAACTCGTGTTGAGGTAACATCATCCGGGGGGACGCCTCGGCAGAGCAAGTACGAGGGACGCCTCGACTATAAGACTCGATAGAGTCTCTAAAATTCTTCCTGTGCGAGAAAACCTTGGCAGGGCAAGATGGATCGCCCGAGGGACTGTATAACAGTGAAGGGGATGCCTGAACCTGGGCTTGGAGGGTGAGTGACCGCAAGGAAGAGGAGACCTTACTAAATTGTGAAAACTATTGGGATAATGCATACAATGGGTAGTTTCCCGTGCAGGGAAAACCTTGGTAAGAAAGATGAAATTATGATGGTTCTTGTGAGCTATTGAGTTGGAATTAAGCATTCAACAAGTATGTTAGGGAGAACGATGAGCATGATAACAGAATTACCATGCAGATACAAATCCACGAATCACACAGATAAGTATTGTGCTAAGAGTATGAAATTTTCCTTTTTCTTTTGAAATTTGAACATCAGCAAGACGTTTTCTTTTTTGCACAACTTCGTGAATTAATGTGCTTGTTGTCCAGGAATTATTGAAGGAAGATGACAAAGATCAAGAAGTCGAAAGTGGCCGAATAAGAAAGGCATGACAGGTGTTTTGAGAAAGAACACCGAGGACGGTGTTCCTTTAAGGGGGAGGGAATTGTAACACCCTGTTTCCCCCAAATTTGTAATTAATCCTAATACAGGAATTACCATGCTAAAGCATGATGAAAATGTGAATGTATGATGTGAAGGGACCTTATGAAGAAGGTCGATAAATGTAAATAACATTATGAATTTATATTTCAGGACTGTTGGGAGGGGATGTGCAGAAAAGAGACCACGATGGTGGTGGAGGGCACCTGAAACAGGGGCGTTAACTTCCACCAAGAATGAAATACCGTATTTGGACTACACTGGCCCGGAGAACCAAAAGCGGCTCGCTGGCCCTGAAAATTAATGGCTCGCTGACTGGTAGGCAGATGGCTTGATGAGGGATGGGATGGTGAACCGCCCATCCGTAGAGCTGTCAAGCCTGATCAGTGCGAGGGAAATCGCGACACACGCAACCTCGTGAGAGGATAAGGTGTATGGCAGAAGCGATTGGGAAGGGGGCAGACGCGAGGGGAACTCTGGCAATTTTCTACGCAGAGTGAGTGATCGCAGGAGGAAGGATTGCAACCTTCTCTCCTGGGCACTGGTAGACAGAGAGACGCAGGTCTCAAGACATCGTGGTCTCAGCTCGGGGGTGGCTAGTGGTAAATCCAGTAGGATTCGCTACACCTACGGTTGGGTGCAAACAAGCACCCCTCTCAACAGTTGCTTCCATTGCTGAAGTTATTTTGATAAGTATTTTGCTTGTATTGCATTTTGACATTTATATGCTATCACATATGTTCATAGACTTGTGTAATTGTAAATATTTCCTGTCTAAGAATATCTGTGCAGAAATTGATAATGAGGAGTAGTTATTGGCTCATAGAGTTGTGAAATTGTAAATGGTTTCAGCATGAGAATGACCGCATAGTGCTTGATATGAATGAGTTGATATAGTTTAACACCGAGTAAACAATGCAAGACTTATGGTGATAAAAGGAAGCTAACCATGCCCAGCCGTTCTCGGGAAGTGGTCTTCCTTTATCTGCTCCCGGAAATGCCCCGATAAGGATCTCTTCACAGAGATTCCCTCCTCAGAAAGGTTCGCTAAGAACCCGAAATAAGGACTCGGATGCACAGGCCTTATCAACCCCGCACGAGGAGGAACGATTCTATTAAGGTTCAAAGATAGTAGTGTTATGAGGAGTGACAAGTCGACGGATGAGATCTCGTTGGAGGATCCATAATCATTCACGACCATTAGATTGACGACAGTAACACAGGCGTTACACACCTTGCCCCTTTGCCGCCCTCATCGTGAGCAACGAGAAATTGGGATCGTAAACCCCAAGATCCAAATGAACGAATCTAGACCGTTAGATCTCGGTCCAATTACCCGTCAGCTGTTGGATCTGGAGAAGCTGCGCAGGGGTTAAGAACAGGAGTAGGCATGTGAGAAATGAACTGAACCATTGGATCTTAGGTCATAGTCCCGACAACTGTCAGATCTCGAAGAAGATGCGCCGGAGTTAAATTCTAGTGTGCAGAGGAACAGATCCTAACCGTTGATCTCGGCTGGATACGTGTCATCATTTCGGGGAGTTGTTGAGATTTCTCCCATCGGAGAATTTAGGAGTGTAGAACCGTTGCAATAGGAAGTCGTGATCCGCGATTTACCGATAAGATCTGAGCCATCCGTTCACACGGGACAGGTGTCAGAGATCAGACAAAAGTCGGGGATCGGAAAATCAGAGTTCTCGAGGCCACGAGAACCAGGACATCATAAGTCCCGAAACCCCGAGAAGCAATCCGGGCCGTCCGTCTGCGAGGACAGGTGGCAAAGGATCGGGCACCGTCGGCGTTTTGTTCATCAGAGTTTTCAATTGTAAGGAAATTGTGTAACAGGAAATCGCGTTCCGCGATTTCCCGATAGGATCTGAGTCGTCCATCAGTGAGGATGCATGGCGAGAGATCCCAGAAAGTCGGATTTCGGCATATCGGAGTTTCAAGAGTCATGAAACTCTTGGACAATGGAATCGCGATTCGTGATTTCCCGATACAATCAAGGCCGTCCCTCTGGGGAATAGATTGCAACCATCCAGAACCGTCGGTGGTAGACCCCATCGACATTTCAGAAATCGGCATATCGGGGATTTCAAGGACATGAAATCCCTGTATTGCGAAACCGCGTTATACGAATTTCCAACACCATCATAGGCCGTTGATCCAAGGGACACGTGTCGAGCATCCAGAGAGAATCGGGAATCAGGATATCGCGAGTCCCGGGTACATGTGTTTTGGGTCATCGCAAATGTCGAAACCCCGATGGAGGGTTATACGGTTGTAGTCATATGATAAGTGGTCATATGGACCATGGTATAGCCAAAGGGGCTAGCCAGTGTAAAAAGGGGCGTCGAGAGTCCAGGGGACTTGTGAGCCATGACATTGAGAGGCGCCAAACCCCGACAAGCATTAAGATTGTGGTCTTGTGAACGTCATGGTCGTATTGACCAGGACTTAGCCCGGAAAGCCAATGCGCTAAGAGCACATCGGGGATCGGAGGATCGGGAGTTCCGAGTACATGTGCACCTCGGCACCACAAACTCCGAAACCCCGACGAGAAGCTGTCGGATGGTCATATAGGAACCGGTCATGTGGATCCAAGGCTTAGCTAAGTGGGGCTGAGGCAACCAAAAAGTGAATAAGAGATCGGTGATCGGTGATTGAAGTTGTCAAGACATCATGGGTGACAAAACCCCGATAGAAGCAACTCCGAATCCCGATATTGAACCAGGGATTCGACATTTCGCTAATGTAGGCTTCTGGGGATTTCTCAATTGTGGGAGATTAACCCAAAAATTTTAAATGTTGATAGTGGGTGTGTTACAGACACTCAGGGCTATGGAGTCAAAATTATGAAATTTAATGAAAACATTGACTGGCCAATAAAACTCTCCAGAGGATAAAGGCTAAATGAGGCAATGAATATGAGTTGTAAATTGAAATTTGCAGAGTGTAAGAGGAAAGGGGAAAAACAAGTAACTGCATCAGAGCATTAATAAAATGAATTATGAATTAGTTAGGGAGAAATACACACAATTTAAATTGTTTTAGCCAAGAGCATCAAGAGATGAATTATGGGATTTTAACTATCCAATTCAAACAAAAGATAGTGTAAATGGAATTAAAGAACATAGGAAATACATACAATGAGGGAAGACAAAGCTCATATCACCACCATTAGAATCTTTTCATAGAGACTTCAAAAGCTTCTGCATATGTATTCAATTCAATCCCAGAAAATTACAATGGAGTTCAGAATAACCAGAACTGTGCCCTTGCACTTCTGCCCACACTGATACATTCAAAACCTCTATCATTTATACAATTTCAAGTTCCTTTAGTTAGAAACTAATTACAATAGCTAAACTGAAATGTTTCAGCTTCTACAATGATTACAAATGACAGTTTTCAGAAAAACGTTTCATGATCCCTGCAAATTTCTCTGACGTTCCAACTCCTTCCTCTGCTACATTCTCTTTGAAATGTCACTTATACTCTTTCAAATTTAATTCCATTTATCCATATTATCATTAAATATTTGGGAATAATATATTCGAAATAAAAATAATTCCCAAATATTTTTCTATCCTGTAGAATTAAATTTCCATAATTTAATTCATGCTCGTGTTTTTTAAAACGCTTTATTTGGTTGCTTCCCATGGTTTCGAAAACCATGTCTTGTTTTTCCCATTTACCCTTTCACTGTAAAAAAAATTACTGTTACCATTTAACTGTGAAAAACATTTACCGTGTCATGTTTTTTCCAATTTACCATTTCATTGTGAAAGCGATTTACTGGTTTCTTTCCCATGGTTTTGAAAACTATGTGTTGTTTACCATCTTTAATCTTCTTCTTTTACTTCTTTAAAACCTTTGGATAAATAATTACCCAAGTCTTCCTTTCATGTGCATCTTCCCATTTAATCCTTTTCCATGAAAATAAACATTAATCTTTTTAATTTCTAAAATGTGAATTTTACCTCTGTAAAACAATTTCACCGCGAGGAAGAATTTCTTTATTGAAAATTCCATAATCTTTATTGAGATGCACTCCTGGAAAAATGTCGCACATAAAACATATGATAAATGGTTGCATTTATTATATCGGGCTTGAGCTGGAGTGGTTTAATCCAAACTACTTTTCTCCCCGATATTCATCACGTAAAAACATGTGTCCAATCACCAAAACCATGGTAATTTCCCCAGCCTGCCTTCACATCATTAAACTCCGTGTTAATTCTATGCCCGATATGTATGTGCGCCCTCCATCCATCCTTTGACTTTTCCACATTATAAATTGAGATTCATGCCCATGATTTGACGTGATTCCATAAATTAAATATTGGATCAAATATTAATACAAATATTTTAATATAAAAATATTTATATTAATAATAATAAACCCCTTTTTTTATTTTCTAAGGACTTTGGGCATACGAGGCTTAACACATGTCTTTGTGGATAGGGTAAGGGTGCTTAATAAAAGGAATATTTTTTATTTTCAATGGGGATACGAAAATAAGGGTAAAAATTAATGAAGTAATGGAACTAAGGGATTTAGATAAGCATTAAGGCTAGGTATAGGTTTGGGATATTCGCCAAATTTTTTACTCATGGAGGACATGACTATTTTTGATGATCAGTTGAGTGAAGCATTCAGGTGATGGGAGATTGATGGAGCTGGTGAAAAAGTTTGAAAATCTGAGTGGAAAAATAACACAAGGACAAGATGCTTTGGGAAAAATTAATGCAAATTAGTAGGTGATAACAGTTTAAAGAGATTAGGATGATCCCACCAAATTAGAGAAGCCAGTAGGATCCCAACCATATGGATGCCACCTCTTATTCTAGAAGATTCCCTTCTAGAACCTTCGTCTCCTTTCTTAGTCTTAAAACGCCGCCGCACCCTGTCTATAGAGCAGCCTATGGAAATTCCGCAAGCTAGGTTAAGGGCAACCTGCAGAAATCAGGAATTTCCGAACTGTGTACTATATGTAGCCTACGACATCCTTCTAAAAATAATTTTTGTAAAGGGAGAAACCAATTACTTTTCTCATGCAAAAAATCTTTTTGAGAGCCTGAACACATGCTTGTAGAAACATCACCAGGGTGACCAAAATAATGTGTAACAAAAGCATCAAACATCTCTTTGGTTGTATTCATTGAGGAGCTGTGTGGAATAATATGATATTTCACATAGTAAATAGTTATCTTTCTAGCCTTGGCGTCATTTTTCTTCCACTGAGTTTTTTCTGACGCATCTATTGGTTCTGGTACAAATTCCTCCACAAACTTCATTAGGTCACTCTCTTCTAGAGTGATAAGTAATATTTATTTCCAGGAGTTGAATTTAGAGGCTCCATCAAGCCTATATCCAAGAACGTTTCCCACCATGATTGCAGAAACCCTAGAAACTATAGGGCCAAAATTTTCCAAAAAATCCAAACTCTTCCAATTTGCAATCTGAGAGTTGCAGGTGATGCACTGGACTAGGGCGCACCTATCTATGAAGAAATTAGTCCCAAAAACCAAGGGAAAGTGCTAAAAATAGCTTGATATGGGGGGGTGTTGTAGTTACAAGTGCAGTTGTAGTTGCAACAACAAGATGACGGCTAGCATGAAATGGTGCTAAAAAATCTTGTGCAATGGCTTCTTCAGGAACACTTCTCTGATAACATGTTGAATTTTTATGCTTATCAACTTGTTAACATTCCATTCAATTTTACAATAACATAAGCATCATTAAGCATAAACCCTAACCATAAATTGCATCATACAAATATCCAAGATCAGAAGAAGATAACCATGCACAAGATATGCAAGAGATATTTTTGGAAACCCTTCTTCACAAGGGAGAAAAAACCAGCTGCAACCTTTCACTAGATAATAAATTTTCCAAGAGAAAATCTCATCACCAAGAAGAAGTGTGCTAGAATCTCAAAAGGCTATCACTACACAAGAGAGAAGAATAATCCAAGTGTGTGCTACTCAAGTGAGAGAAAGTGATCCAAGTGTTATGACAAAATGAGAGATAGTTCTCTCTATTTATACAAGTCCAATGTGAACTTATCCTTTCCAAAATGTGTCTCTTCATCTAGGCTGACTTTAGATAATTAGGTCTTCTACATAAGACGTTGGGCTTCTTCTTGTCTCTGGGCATCATAATGAAAGGTTGCATCAATACCTCACAAATTGTTGCACCCAGTGTGGGTGTCCTCATCTCTTCTAGGGGCTACGACCCACTAGAACAAGTCATCATCGTCGTCAAGGGTTGATCCCTCATGACACGTCCACTTGGTCAACTCACAAGTGACATGTTCACATGGTCTGCTCCCATGAGACGTTGGGTGCCACCCCAGGAAAAATTTCCACTCCTCTGACAAGTGTCATGATCAACTCAGTCTCAGAGGAGTGTTCTCCAATTCAACCCAGCCCAATATGGGGAGAATATCAAGGGAGTCCCCACAGATCAACCCAGCCCATCTACTAGGGGAGAAGACTCGTCGCAGGTCAACCCAGCCCAGCACAACTGAGGAGAAGACTCGTCTCAAGTCAACCCATCTCATTCCATCAGGGAGAATATAAGGAGAAGGCACAGGTTGACCCAACCCACTGCTCTAGGGAGACAACCTGAAGAATGTCTCACGAAGCTGCAATCATCAACTGGTTGACATGGTATCCTATCATACCATGGTGGTCAACACGATAGGTCAACTTGTGGGAGGCATAACTTTTGCATACAAACTCTCATTGACATGATTTTTTCATCGTTGGAGAGGTCTCGATGTGTAGAATAGTGTCAGGGGGTCCACACTATGCTGAGAAATTTTTAATCCCAAAAAATTCCATTTTATTCCTCAAAATGGCCCCATAAGGTTTTAACCCCCAATTTTCCAAACTGGGACCTATCACTAAAATGGCCCTCTAAGTTGATTCCTCCAATTTTTCCACTCTTAAAGGATTGAGATAGATGAAAAATAATATAATGATCCAATATGGATCATACCTCCCCATTTAGAGAGGATTTTAGTCCCCAAAAGCTTTACTAAATGAGGCGAGGAAATGTTTCCTCTACCTTCTCCATGGAGTACCACTTTGCTTTTCCTAGAAGTTGTTCTTTAACCCAATCTGCCAAAGTTCTTGTTATCCCTATCTTGTAGTTTTGAACCACTTATGGAAAAATATTTCCTATGTTGACTTTTCCTAAGCGTATGGTGTGAAGTCCTATATGGAAGGTAGGACCTACTCCTCCTCTTGATCCAACATGGAAGGCTCATAGAGTTTGAGATTCTCCACATTCACTACTAAGTAAATGTGCATGTATGGGGGTGGACTGAGTTTGTAGGAATTATCTCCTACCTTTTCCAATACCTCAAAACAAACATACCGCAGAGCCTTGATATTCTTACTAGAACCGTGTAGCCTTTCCTTATTCAGCTATAACCATACTCTGTCTCCCATTCTAAATGTTATCTCTATTTTGTGTTGGTCATGTCTAGCCTTGTACTTTTCATGTGACTTCTTCAGTGTCTCTTTTACTTGCAAATGGATCTGCATGATATTCTCAATAATTTTTTCTACCTTTAATGCTTCTCTTGTGAGGTCCTCCCTCACTCCTGCTTACTGTTCATATACAACATCTAAGGGTGAAGGTGGAAAATACCCAAAGCAAGTTTCAAAAGGTGACTTACCAATAGAAGTGTGGAGTGCTCTATTATAAGAGTGTTGTATATAGATCAAATTTTCATTCCAGGTCTTCGGATGCTTTTGATTGTAACCCCTCAAAAGTTGCACTGGAGTCTTGTTGACTACTTCCATCTGCCCATTTGTTTGTGGATGGAATATTGTATACCTATTCAACTTAGTGTCCATCTTCTCCCACAATGTAGTCCAAAATGCACTAAGAAATCTGGTATCCCTGTCCAAGATGTTGCTCCTTGGTATCCCAAAGTGCACCCAGACCTGCTCAAAGAACTTGATTGTCACTTCTTGTCCATTGATGGTATTTTTACAAGGCATGAGAATGCACATTTTGTTGAACCTTTCAACTACCACAAATAAATAGTTGTGTCCCTTCCACATGGTTGGTAAACCTCCCACAAAATCCATGGAAATATTTTCCCAAGGTCGAGTGGGTACAAGTAATGGATGGTATAGACCTTGATTCCTATTGTTGGGCTTGTTGGTACAACAAATTATACATCCTCTAATATACCATGATACATATTCTTGCATTTTAGGCCAATACACACACCTATGTAAGTTGGAAATTGTCTTCCCAACACCAAAATATCCTGCAACCTTGGAGGTGTGACCCTCTCTGGTAAGTTGCAATCGTTCACCTTTAGGAAAACACATCTTTTTGAGCTTATAGAGTAAACCATTCTATAAATGATAGTCAACCTTGTTGTCACCTTATTCTATATGAATTTGTCCCTACAACTATTGAAACACATTTTGAAGTCCTCATCTTCTGTGTATGCCTCTTTCTATGTATCATGGATAAAACACTCCATGTGCATCAGAGTTCCCAAAGTTGTAATCTTGGATGTGGGTGGTCATGAAAGCATGTCTTCCAACTTATTTGTGTTTCCCTTCTTATACTTTATGACTAAATGAAATTGTTGTAAAAACCCCAGCCACTTGTAATTCCTAGTTTGTTGTAGCTTAGTGTGGGTCTGCAAATACTGTAGTGATTGGTGATCAATGTGGATGATGGTATCCTTTCCCATTAGATAGTGATTCCACTTTTTGACAGCTTGTACCAAGGCATAGAGATCCTTGTCGTAGGTGGGTTAGTTGAGAAATATCGATGTATCCCCCCTACTCCCCCGTAGGGATGCGTGATCTCCCGGTCTTGGATCTATGATTATTGAGTCTGATGACTCTATGAAACCTTAATGGTTTCCTTCTGTATCAAGACACAGGCCCTTTTGGCTTCCTCGGTGCAGGTATGATAGAACCTGCGACCTTCCCTTTCGCTCTGCTGCGAAATCTCAGAGTGTTGAGCGATAGCTCCTTTTCAGATAAGCCCTCTCTAGAATGTGACATTGGACGATGACCACATGATTTGCGGGCGGGGCCACGAGAGGTTTGGGGTTAAACTACTTTTGGGCCTGCAACCTTCCTCAAGCCTCCACATGTCCTCTTGACGAAACCACTGTTTGGATTACGGCCCCCCCTCGATATTTTAAACTCCGTGCAACTTTTGTCCCCGCAATGCCAAGGGATCGTCAATCTCACTATCTTAACGATATTGTCTGAATCGACGGTTCATATCTGCACCTTTCAATTCTACAGACCAGATATGTCCCTCCTAGATCAACGATTGTGACCTTTTCACAATTCCAGACTTCGAGGTTTTGAAATCTCAAACCCAACTCTCTTTTGTACGTTAATCTCCCAGAGTTGACGATCTATAGACACATGTCCTGCTCAATCAACGGTCCTTCCTTCACTTCAGGTGTTTGACCTTTCAACTTAGATCAACGATCATGCTGCCCTCTTCTCGATCGACGATCGAGATCTTCTCCGGGTCTTCGGACTTCTGAGATCTCAAATCTCAAACTTCTCTTCCCCTAAAATACGTGGAATCCCACCATGTGTCCTCTTAAATCAGACGTCCTAGGGTTTCTTTGGGTCTTTACCCAAATTTCACAGATCTACGCCACATCTCCTCTGATCTGACAGCTATAAATCACTTCGGGACTTTACCTGAAGTTCATGGATCTATGCCACATCTCACCTAGATCTATCATCCCAGATTCACTTCGGGTCTTATGGCCTTCGGGGTTCGGTGATCTTAGCTCTCAAAATGAAACCCCACCACATCCTTCTCAGAGTTCTCGATCTGTTGACAAGTGTCCCCTTGCCAATCGATGACTCATGGCTCTTCGGCTCTTCGGGCTTCAAGTGTTTCAACACTTCAACCTCCGCCTTCCTCTGGATCTTCCGACCTGTCGACATGTATCCTCTTGTATCGAATGGTACAAATTCACTCCGGCCCTTCAACTCTCCGCGCTTCGGGTGTTTCAAGTTTCAAAGTTGCCTCCTCCTAAACTCGCGATATCTGATGGTTCAGATACAATTGGTCGATCAACGACTGAGATTTCACTTCAGCTTTCTGGCTCTCCGAGCTTTGGAAATATCGAGTTTCAAACCTTGATAGGTTCTCTCTCCTCTGTGTGCGAGCATTAAGACTTGTGCACCTTCCTCTGATTAGATGGCTATCGTTCCTTTTCACTATGATCCAATGATCATCGTCGCTCCTCCTCCTAAGCTTCTGATTTCTTCCCGCTTAGAAGATTTATCAGTCTTCAAAGGTTTCGAACCTTTACTCCTCCTACGAGTCCAACTCTGGGATCTCGTCAACACTTATGAAAAGTGATATCTCTTATGAGATTTATCCTTAAGGAATTCGACTCCCATGCACACCTTGCGTTCTCGGGATTTGGATAACTCAGATCGAAGGATTTCTTGAAAATAAATTCTTCTCACCCACCTGGCGTTCTTCTATTTTGGTTCTTCGATGCCTGGTCACTCCTTGACGTTGTGCACACCTTGCACCTGGCCTAAGTTCCCCTTGTTATCTCTCTGAACTCTTCTGAGTCAATATGAGACTCAGTCGATGCACTCCTTGCGTTCAAGATGCATACCTTGCATACGAGTGTCAAAAGAGAAACAATTGAAACTCCTCCAGTTTCGTCACGAACTCATACAATCAATCTCTCGAACAATCATACATGAACGAACTGAAATAAATCACCTACACAGAATATAACATTCATTCATCCATATATCAAATGAACACAGTCCAAGGTTTAGGACAATTCTGTATGTTCTATTCATTCATGAAAACAAATTACATAGTGTTTCTTCTACTCTACTATGTTTTATGATCTCTCTGATCTCTATCTCTTACAATACCCATACATTCTCCTCTGTTTCTAGTCTATTACAATGAAACAATAAACTATCTAAGGAACGACTTCACAAGCTCTCGTTGTCATGTCTGTAACCTATCTTATCAACTCTTAGTGGTTACTTAATCTATCCTATTTCAATAACTAATAGTTATTGCCAGATAAGAGTCAACACTCCATATCTGCAATCTCCTATAGTCCTTCACGACTTTACAAACAAGTTGCATTTTAAAAATGGTGTTTTCAAAATATCTCAACAACCTATTTAATTCTTAAATTAATGTTGATTTGAAACTCTGCCATGCTGAGATGTCATTTTGTTTCCTCCACACTTGCGTGTTTGGCTTTGAAGGCGATTCTCCTGCATCAAATACCTCATGAAATACTTCAGAATGATAACATACTATCCTTCCTCCTTGTATCCAAACTACTCCCATGGCATACCCACTTACATTTGTCTTCACTTAGAAGGGCTTCTGCAAGTTTTGTAGCATGAGCACTGGTGCTTGACTGATCTTTCTTTTCAACTCATCAAAGGGATTTTGTTGATTCTTCCCCCATTGGAAAATCTTACCATTGGTTGTTATGGCATGGAGTGCTGCAACTACTGCTGAAAATGAAGCTATGAACTTCCACAAGTATTGGTTTTCCCCCCAAAAAATCCTAAATTTAGTGAAACTTTTAAGAATTGGCCATTTCATGATGGCCTCCATCTTTGTAGTATCTATCTTGAGCTCCCCTCCATCGATCACATACTCCAAATACACCAAACACTGCTAAGAAAACTCACATTTCTTGAGGTTTCCATGTAGCTGGTACTTTTTCAGAGTCTTTAACACATGCATAAGATGTGACATGTGCTCCTCCTAGGTAGCACTATAAACTAGTATATCATCCAAATGGACAATAACAAATGAATCTAGATAAGGGCATAAAACATTATTCATTAGTCTCATAAATGTAGCCGGTGTATTGCATAAATTGAATGGCATAACCAACCATTCATACAAACCTTAACTTGTCTTGAAGGCAGTCTTTAAGGTATCTTCTTCTTTGACTCATACATGGTGATATCCTGATTTCAAATCCATGTTAGTGAAGTATTTGGCATGTTGCATCTAGTCCAATAAATCATCGATCATTTGCAGAGGGTATCGATTATTCAGCATAATCTTGTTCAATTCCCTGTAATCAATACACATTATCCAAGTCCCATCCTTATTAGGAAAAATTATGATAGGTGACCCAAAAGGTGAGGTACTTGGTTGAATCACACCCTTCTCCAACAATTGTTGCAGTTGCTTCTTCACTTCATTTTCTTCTATAACATGTTGTCTATATAGCCCAATAATCAACAATGGGGAGTCTAGAAATAACCATATTCTATGCTTTGCATCCCTCTTTAGTGGTAGCCCTTTAGGCTCCTTGAACACTCCTCTGTATTTTTGTAATAGCAATTCCTGCAAGTAATGTTTTTTCTCTTTATCACACCCCTCTATGGATGCCTTCACTCTCATGGACTCATCATCAGACTAATTTTCTCTTATGAAAAGAAAAACATATTTCTTACTAGAACTAATCAACTTCTTGGCTTGGTTGGCACTTACCAGTGAGATCTTTGACTTTCCTTTGTGCACGTTGATGATAAAGGATTTTCTCATCCTTGATGAGGTGGTATTGTTTGGATCTCCACATGAAGATAGAATCCTTCATATACATGTAGGGGTTTCCAAAAAATAATTCGCATACATCCAATGGTACTACATACAATACTACTTCATCTGTAAAATTTTCACTTATAGCAAATTTAATATTACACTATTTTGATACTTTTATATCTTTGTTTACCCAACCCAAGGGATAGGGGATAGGATGATCATGAACCTTCGATCCAAGCTTCTTGAATAGATCCATTGCTATGAGATTAGCATGTGAACCAGAGTCAAACAGAGCATCTATCTTGTCTTCTTGACCTGAATATTAATGTGGAAGAGCTTGGTCATCTCATTCTCTTCCTGTTGATGAAGGATACTTAGATTCACCTCCTTTTGCACAGATGTGCAGACAAAATTTTCATCCACATCTAAACTACTTTCAACCTGATTGCTTGAATTTGTGGCTAAAAGGCTCTTTTTCTTTTCGTCCTTCTTGTTGTTCTTCGGGTTCAATTCAGGATGCAGTTTCCAACATTTTTCCTCGGTGTGGCCATCAATGTTGCAATGATTGCAATGGTTGCTAATATATTTGCATTGATGTGTAGTGGTTGTTGTATTCTTATATTTCCCCCTTTCCACTTCTTCTTCCCCTCCTTGGAATATTCCTAGTGCTCTTTCTACATCGAACCACTTGGTTGGCCCTTCTTTTGGCCTATGTTTTCCAAGTACTGTGTTGTTGATGGTTCTAAATTCACCCGACAACAGTAAGGGGTTACTCTCGGTGAGAAGTCCCAATTAGAACTCTCACCGTTTAGGATAGGGAACCCTTCCAGAATCTAGCCTGGCAACCATTGTTGGTTTGGTTTTACCAGTTGTGGATCAGTCCACTAATGAGGTTGAATGATGGATGGTTATATTTGAATGACACGCAATCCTCTCACCTTTGTTTGTATTTTACAAAAAACCCCTTCGCACTGGAAGCAAGAACAAATCAGCTTGCATCTCTTTCCTAGATCATGAGCGAAATTAGGGGTCTATGTTTGAACATGAATCAGAACTATCCAAGCATGTTGTGACAACAGTTAAACCATGACCGAGCATAGTGGTTAATCAACAATCATCCTCGCATATTGGATGGCAATCATATCCTATGTAATGAAGGAACCATCCACACACTAATTATCTTCTCACATGAAGGGTGAAGTTCCAAAGTATAAAGGATGAAAGCCAAAATGGATATCTTTATGTAGCCAAGTGTAGCAATTATTCAAATAAATATCAATAGTTGGCATTCATCCCCTATCAGGCTAAAAGGCCACTGCTTTCCCCATCCACCGAATGTTAAACATGCACTAAATAAATCATGAAGGAATGGAAAGGAAAGTTTGACCAGACTAGGGGACATGCAGATATCTCTGTCAGGGCTATGGATGATCGCTGGCAGCAGAGCAAGGTCCGTGGCAGTGTGTTGAATCCATCGGGGCTATGGACGCTTGTAGGTAGTGGAGAAACACCTGCGAGATATTTATATATGCACTTGGTGAAAAATCTTTTTATCCCAAACCTATATCAGCCCCACGATGAAGATACCAACCCGGATCATTGATGCAGTTTAAGGAAATAAATCTCATCATCATTTATCCTCCGTCTACATCAGATGATCCCTACTAGCCAATATGCAAGAATTTCTAGTGACTCCACCTCAATGAAATATTTCAGGTAACTATTGTGCATTATTTCAAAAATTTCTGGTCTTAAAAGCAATTTTATGACCCTCTACATTTTCTGCTTATCGGTTAGGAAGGACTAGCATAGATTCTAGCTTCACCCACTGTATCACCATTTGTTGCATGCACACACCAGCCTCTGAATTTTCTTGTATCATCATCTCTCCAAGACAAGAAATTGCCCCCCCCTCAAATTCTCCCTACTAGGACCCTCGCACTCTCTCTCCCTCTTTCATGTAAATGACTAACCCTGAATTTTCCTCCCTCTCTACCCACCTTACCACTTCCAATTCCTCCTCGGATCACGTCAACTTGTCAATCCTCACTTCAACAAGCTCCTTCTTCATGAACTGACACATATAGTATCGACGCACACATCCTTTATTTCACCTCCACATTGGCGTTCCATTGATTTATTTCACCTCCACATGAGTCACTTCCCTCGGAACTTGGTTGATGCACTAGTGCACCTTCATTAAACTTCACTTACACGCATTTTTATCATTGGCAAAGTGCGCATGATCAACATTGAAACATCAATAGTTTCTGCACAATTATCTTTTCCATGCGCACACATTTCACCAGTTGACCTCCTTCCATTTGTGCCTTTGCATAGCATATTGACAACGCTCTTCCCTTTCACTTCACTACATTCCATATTAGTGAGGTTTGTCTATCCCTTGCCGATGCACTGCTTGTTGATAAGTTTCCCTCTCCCATCACCGATGCGCTAGTGGAAGGATGTTGACCCCTCATCATCGCTAAGTCTATTGACGATGATCTTCTCCCTCTCGCCAATGTTGATCAGGTTGGTGTGGCTCACCTTCGCCTTGAGGCCTATCTCATCATCTTCCACCTTGGACCCTTCTTACTACATCCGTCAATTAGTCTCCTAAATGGTTTCCAATGACTAAAATCTCCACGCCTATCTAGGTAGTTGGTTAATGATTGCCTATATCACTTGATCCACTTCAAATTGTAGTTTTAGTCAAGGTTGTGGTGTCCCCAACAACTTTGTTCTCACACATGGTACTAGCTTGTTTTCTTTGTGTTTCTTGATGTTATGAATAAATATTCATTGTGAAAGAATTACCTAGCATCAGATGGGTTAACCATAACATCTATTGGTCTTGCACTGGTTTTGAAACACACTTAAGAAGAAATTTGCTCCTCCCTGCTCTTACACAGTGTTAAGTACTTTGAACATCAATTGGTTGTTTTGGTGGATTTATAACTTTGTGCTACTAATGCATTGCCCTAGATTCAATGGGTAAATTAAGAGCCTATATATCACATATGACACAGGAATTGACAGAACATAATTTGGATGAAGCGACAGCGAAAGAGAGACCCGAACTTTCATTAAAAAATGCCTTTGAGCGCAATTTTTCAATGTCCGTCAAAATGAAATTTTCTTCCTGGAAATAGGCCACTCATATGATTTCCGTCGTTACGATCCCAATGCAACTTGCAGAATTGAAATTTGAGGCCCAAAAATTACTGAACAATCGCCACGAAGTTCTCACCCAAACCAACCTCGTTATTCGTGGCATCAATGAAATGTTCAAATGACATGATAAATCATGCATCTTTCCAGTCACGCCTCCATGCAAAATTGCTCCAATTGAAAGGTTTATGTTATGCAACTTACACAGTCACGCCTCCATGCAACACTGCTCCAATTGAAAGGTTTATGTTATGCAACTTACACTGTTAAATTAAATAATTTTTATTTAATCTAAATTTAAATTATTTAAATTTAAAATCTTATCTAATAAAATAAAATTAAATAAAAATTTTAAATAAAAGATAAATAATTGAATAAGAATTGCAAAAACAATGTCATAACAAAAGTTCTTAAATGCGTGGAGTAATGGTGGGTGAGGGCCAATGGCCCACGTGCCCCACTCCACGTTTCCTCTGTTTTAAAATATGAGCGCTCGATACCCTTGAACAAAGCTTCAAACACTTGTTGGTCGGCGTAGTTACCATGAACTCCAATGCTATAGTCGGTAAACTTAACATTAAGTCCAACGCTATGGTCGGCACACTTAATACCAAGTCCGGTTGACACAGTCGGAGGATTAACATCAAGTCTATTGCACACATCGAAGCAACAAATGGTGAACCCGGTGAGAAGTCTCAATTAGACTTCTCATCGTTTGGAATAGGGAAACCATTCAAATTTTGACTCGGCAGTAATTCATGGTTTGTTTTTATCAGTTGTGGCTCGGTTTACCATTGAAGGTGAGTGATGGATGGTTATGCAAACCGAATATGTGGATGAAGACTATGTAAATGCGGGATATCTAATCTACTTCTAATCTACCCTATCCTAACTAGGAGCGAATTAATGTAAATGAATGATCTATTACATGAAACTAGCTCTACCAATAGCTTCACTCAGGCAGCTAAAATGAAGAAATAAAGTTAGATAACACATGCACATGAATATATAACCAAAATAGTTTAAGTGACTATATCACATATATTGGCAACTCATTTGCTCATGACATGTAATATAAGAAAGAGTAACAAAACTGCAAGAAAACATATATTGAGTCAGAATAGTCCATAAAAAACCATGTTCTTGCAGCCCATATGAGCAAAAAACATTCTGCTTGAAATAGTTCACAGCAAAACAACAACACATGCAAGTCCTTCTCTCAGTCAAAAGTTGGTCCTGAGGGCTTCTCCGTATTAATAGTTTCAACAATAGTACATGAAAACATTAAGGAAAGCTCTCCAATTTTAGTTGACATTATATTCCCAAAATAGTTCAAAAGTGTACAATGTTTGAAGAGCCAAAATTCCTTTATTTTGGTTCAATTTGAGTATTTCTTGAGGTTCAATATGATCTTTGGCCTTCTGTCTCCCTCCGTGACCTCTCGTCTTCCAACATTTGTTCTCATTCTCTTTGTGATGATGAGTAACAAAGACAATGGTTACATTTCGAGTTTGTATTATAGCATTAGTGAGTCGTCATGGATTTTGGCCATATGTGCCTTACACATCATGAAGACTGACCTAAGCATGGGAACATCTTCATCATCTGAGTTTGACAGTCGATCGTCATGCAGTCTCTAGACCTCCACTGCATCCATTTGCCTTTGCCTAAGATTTTCTTTGTTTCTCCTCTATCACTGCTCCATCTTTCTTTATTTCTCCTTGGTTGTCTTTAGCTATAGATTGCATCGCAAAAATGTTGATTGCGACCCTCCTTCGCTCGGTACTTGGCACCATTTAACATATTATTTAATCGACATCAATACTAATGATTATTGTAAACAAAGACAGGATCTCGATTATCCTTAAGAAAAACGAAACGTTTGACTCTTTAATGCTTTTCACTGTAAACATTTTGTTTGCTTCTAAGGCCATGGGGTTCCATCTTCATTCATAGTTGATTACTTTGGTGAATATTACTAATCATTCATATGTCAATTATAAATGTAGAAATTTTGGTGAATATTACTAATCATTCATATGTCAATTATAAATGATTGGCCATATTTTTTAACGTTTTTGAAAAAACCATGGAAAATTAGCCAATGAGCCAAATTTAGTCCCTAAAATCATCCTGAATCCACAGGTCTTAACTTGGAGACTGCTTGCTTGAGAATGACTTGGCTACATTAAGAACTTAAGAAGGTGTGTTTCCTCCTAAAAAATTACAAATAGCTGGACAAGGAAGTTACTACATTCTGATTACAATGGAACTTTAGCTGCTTCAAAAGAATTTTAGTTATCCATTGATCTTACACTCCAATGCAGATATGTGTTTGGAAGAACGAGACGGATCAATTTTCTTATCTACAATGGCGTTTGTATCCCTGGGCATCTTATCACCCAAACCAAAAAAAATATTTTTATAAGACCAAGCATGCCTGAGTACAGAGAAAATATTTTTATAAGACCAAGCATGCCTGAGAACAGTGTTTCACTTAGTGCAAACCACAATTGGTAAAGCTTTCTCAGATTCACGATCAAGGAGCGATCATCTTCGAATACCCCTTCAAATTATTATTTGTAACTCAGATACACGGCCACAGGAGTCTCCTCGGACCTTAAATGATGAATTCACACTTACCGGAGACCACGGAGTGAAATCGATAGAGTTTCTATCAATTTTGTCGATTGGAGGGATTGGTCTTAAGTGCTTTGATTTACAACGGAGCACTTAAGTTTAACTTTGTCGATGAAGTTGGCAGACTTCGTCTAAACTTTTCCGGTGGAAATCTCTCCGATGGGAATCAGAGGACTTGTTGTCAACCTCTCCGATGGGTCGGAGGACTTCTTGTCAACTTCGTCTCGATAGATCGGAAGGTTTCATTTCAACTGATGTATTTGCCCAGTTCTAGAATGTGCACAATGGGTTTCAATTTATCTAAGTTCTAAGCGGAGGTGCGCATACAAATATAAAATTCATTTTTTAATTATTGTGTTTTATTTTCTATTAAAGAAAAATAATTTAAATTTGAATTAAATAAAAATTATTTAAATTTAAAAAATAATTAACTTTAACATGATTTGCAGAAAAACACAAATCTTTTTACCCAAGTTCGTAACCTCTTGCTAATGTCGTCGGAGGGACTTTTAAATCTTTATAAATTTCTGGTATGAAGTTAGATTGGAGCACCTTATTTTGCGCTATCAATAACACCGAGAGGCGCTCTTAGCGAGCCGACTAACCATGCCATACCAACATCTCATCTACTTAATGACCAACGCGGCCAGTTCAGGAGAGAAACCCTAGGCGATCCATTATGGTACTTATAGGCGTCTGATTTAGATTCCCTGAGTTGTGTTGGAATTGTAATGGCGAGAGTCATATGATTAATTTGTTTCGAGGATGAAAATTTAACTTTGATGGACGCTATAAAATTGTGTTCAAAGGCATTTTTTAATGGAAGTTTGGGTCCCAAGTTCGGTGATGCTTCATCCAAATTGAATTTTGTCAGTTCATGTGCCATTTGTGATGTATAGGGATTTAGTTCATCCATTGGCATTGTAGTGTTGTGTAAATAGCATGAAATTATACATCCACCAAAACAACCAAGTGACGTTCGGAGCACTTAGCACTATGTAGGAGCCGAGGTGGCCGATTTTCCTTTAGCCTGCATTTCAAAGCCAGCTCGAGACATAAATATGTTGTAGTTAACTCATTTGATGCTAGGAGGCACCTTTACGATTAAGATTTAGTCATAGCTTCAAGAAACACAAAACCAACAAGTTAGTACCATGCATGCGAAGAAATCCACTAAGGACACTACAAAATTTATTAGGACTCCAATATGAAGTGGGTCGGGCATAATAGGTGATCAATGATTGTCATTCTAACTAGGTGTAAAGAGTTTAGTCATTGAGAATGTAAGGAGATTGACTGATGAGCACAACAATAAGGGATATGAGCTGGGAGGGGGACGAGATAAGCCTTAAGACGAAAGTGGGCTACGCTGCCTGATCAGACTTGGCGAGAGGGAGAAGATCATCGTCGATGTGCTTGGAAGTGATGAGAACATCCTTTTGTTGGTGCATCGAAGACAGGAGAGGGAGACTTATCAATAGGTAGTGCACCGACGAGGGGGGTGTGAACTTTGTCAATATGGGGTACATTAAAACAAAAGGGAAGGGTGTTGTCGAGATGCGATGCATCGACACGAGTGGACATAAGTCAGTTGGTGAAAGTCACGCGCGACGAAGATAATGTGTCAGCGTTGATAATGCATACTTCGCTGGCGAAAAAGACGTGCGTCGGTGAGGTTTAGCGGAGGCACATTAGCCTATTTCGAAGGAAGGTGGTCGATGTACTAATGAGGGAATTAATGGTGCATCAATGCAAAGGTGGAAGAAGGATGTGTTTGTATGTATGTTATGTATCGGTGAAAGAAGAAGGAACTCGTTGAAGTGTGAATTGATAGGTCGCACTGATTTGAGGAGGAACTAGAAGTGGTAAAGCAGGGACAACGAGAAGAAAAACTTGGGCGTAGCCATTTGCGCAAGGGAGAGAGTGTGAGGGTTTCGGTGGGAAGAATTGAAGGGGGGCCCAATTTCTTGTCTTGGAAAGATGCCAAGACAAGAAAATTGGGAGGTTGTTATGCGCACGCAACATGTGCCTATACACATTCGTCATCCATTGTCCTTGGCTTGAAGACCATCACCTGCTTTCATAGATGACTATGTAAACCCCCTTGAGAATTATATCTAGGTTCTTGGAAGAGATACCCAACATGATGGCCATATTTATGAACTCAGTGGTGTACTCCTGTACACTCTACCCATGCCTCTACCTGAAGTAGTGCCATCAGAAACATTGGTCCTCTACATACATGATAGGGTAGAATTGGGACTTGATGAGGGTTTTGAAGTCCTCCCACCTAGTTACTGGAGGATCACCCTTCAATGTAAATGTTTCCATATGGCTTTCCCACTAGGTTAAAGAATGGCCCTCTAACTTCAATCTAGCATAAGAAATATTATGCTCTTCATCTATATGGTGAAAGCTAAAATAAACTTCTAGTTGTTGCAACCAATGATTCAGTTTTAATGCATCAATCGCACCTTGGTATGGATTTATGTCCACTTTCGCTTCCATCTTGAATAGGGACTTTGAATGGTTCACAACACTCGAACTCAACTGCTCTTTCTTGGATTATTTCCGCGACTCCTTTTCTGAGTCTTCGTGGTCTTCTGATTTCCCTCTGATATGTTCTATACGTTAGAGCCTCCATTATATCTTAATGGTCCGATCTTGTTTGCTAGAGCCACCATGAGGAGGTTCATATTGTGATTGATGTCAACAAATTGTGCTTCCAACCTATCAAATCTCTCTTTTGTTGCTCGAGGGTTGTTATGAACAGACTCATCTACCATGGCTAGGGTTTCTGCGACTTCTCTTTAAGTTGATTCCTAGATCCTGGAACTTCCCACAAATACCCGAAAGAAAAACCTACTTTTATACCAATATGATATTTAAATTGTTCTGGATATTCCACTCGAAAAATTTGTCACACAGATTTAATAAAATATTGAGATCTTTATTATTAAGGTTATTTTTCCTTTAGATCTCCAGAATATTTAGTTACTGATTTTTTTCTTATGCATGAAATAGATAAAATGAGGAAAATAGAGAATAGTAAAATCTAATCACACCATCCAAAAATAAACATAAGATATGACCCAGGAAACCCAACACGAGAGAAAACCCAACTAGAAGGTGAGGTTGCTCTGCTCTCTTTTCTCTGGTATAGAAATGATGCAAGTACAAAGAAAGAGGCACTCTCTGTGGAGTTTCTTTTGAATTGTGGCTTATATTGTTGCTACAAAATCTCTCCTTCTATGTTATTCTCACAGAATACTAGTCTCAAATTTTTTCTCAGCTATAGAACAAGATACAATGCAAAATAATGGAACCCCTTCTCTTCCTAGTGGCCTGGTATTTAACATAGCTCGATATCCATCTAGGGATAGGTTTTTGACTTCCTCAACCCTCAATTGTGGTAGGGTTTTGAACCTTTTATAATATTCTTGAAATTCCTCACATGGATATCCCCATATGCATGAGTAATGGGGGATGACGTGGCATCCCTCGTACCATGGTGGTCAACACAATAGGTCAACTTGCATGAGGCATAAATTTTGCATACGAACTCTGATTGACAATATTTTTGCACTGTTGGAATGGTCGATGTGTAGAATAGCGTCATGGGGTACAAGTTCTGATGGGAAAGTTTTAACCCCCAAAAATTTCATTTGATGCCTCAAAATGGCCTCGAAAGGTTCTAAACCTTAATTTTCCAAACTGGGACCTGCCACTAAAATGGCCTTGCAAGTTGATTCCTCCAAATTTTTCCACTCTTAAAGGATCGAGATAGATGGCCAACAATATAATGATCCAATTCGTATCAACCAATTAAGGAGGATCAATTGTTCCCTTAGTTGTACTACTCGACTACCCATGTACTAAAGAGTGATCTCCCTGAGTGTTGTTCTTGATGTATTATAGCAACAAGACGGTTGAATAACTTATCTAAGGTTGGTTTCAAGTATGCCTAAGGGACTTCCTATATATCCAAAGGTACATTGAAGTGAGATTCCATTTACAAGTATTGTCTAATGCGGTACTACTTGAAGGAGTACCAATAAGGGTTACAATGGTTTCCAAGCAAGTGAAACAATGTGTTTCCAACCACATGAAACAATTTGTATTTCCTACATGTATTCTTCTCCAACCACATTTTTACCTGCTTAATGACAGATCCTTTGTTATTTAAAGACACTGGAACATGTCTCTTAAAAAAATTTAAAAATGAGCTTGTTAACCACGGAAAAAAATCTTAAAATCACCAGAAAATAACTTGTGCAAAAACCTTAACTTCCACAAAAATTATATCATAAAATATAATGAGTCAAAATATGAAAACTTTTCCACATGTACTTCACTGTGTTAACTTCAGATTCTAGAAATTTCAAGGTATGAAACTTCACTAAAAACATTTACAGTGAAACTGCTAAGATAATTGATTTTAGTCACAAAACTTGTCTTCCATGGACTATATCTCCGAAAGAATAGAGAAACATAGCTTAATGTTGACCACCTATAATATGAAATTTCTCCTCAGTATCCACAAAATTTCATTGTCTTAAACTTCCCATAAAAAAATTATAACGAAAAAATCAAGATGACTCGTTTAAAACTGATTTCAGGATGAATTAAAAACCCTATCTTCCATAGGATATATCTCCAAAAGTACAATGAACCATAACATAAAATATTTATGAGATGTACTTTTATATGTCTCCTGAGTAACCTCAAAATTCCATATTCTAAAGAATTCCAATTTAAAAATAGAAATAAAAATTATAGTGAAAATTCCAAGATGACTCGCTTGAAGTAGCAAAACCCTAGGATCGAAGTTCTGATACCAAATGTTATGAACCAAGTACATTGAAAATGATAAAAATTCAATGAATACAATCCACTTCGAGTGGGAAACCTCCTTTTACAATATATCCAATTCCTAGGATAAAATATGATGATCCTAAGACCAGGTCTCCTTGGTGTATGTGTGTGTGTAGGAGACAAAGGGTACAATGAAAGGTTCCAACTGACCTAGTAATATAACAAAAGACATATAAGAACTTAATATCTAGAGCTTAATAAGGGGTTTTATGCATAACATGGGGCTTTGTCAAATCCCAATCTACAAGTGATTTTCTTAAGCCGACATTAATATTCGAAGTATTAACTATGCTTACAAAATTTCTTAATTCTAAAGTATGTCGAATCCTCTTGTTGATTTGTACTTGAATGAATCTACCAAACTTGATGGCGAAAATTATGTTAACTGGAAGTTTAAGCTGATGAATGTGCTTGAAGCATATAATCTATGGACGATTGTGAAAGGAGATGAGCCCAAACCCATTGTTGCTACCTCCATTCCAGATTAGGAAAAATGATAAATTAAGGCGAAGGTGTTGTTGCAGATGTCAGTAAAAGATAGCATAATTCCTCACATCCAAGATTGTAAGACTTTCAAAGAGACTGGGATGTTCTCAAAGGTTTGTATGAAACCTCTAATGCAAACCAAATCTTATTCTTAAAAACCAAGTTGTTGTCTATTAAAATGGAAGCCAATGAAAGTATAAGCACCTTCATTTCTCGCATCAAAGATCTAAGTGAAAAGTTGGGTGACATTGGTGAAGAAGTATCTAATTCTGATTTGGTAATTGTCACATTGAAAGGTTTAGTGCAATATTATAAAGTCTTTATTTCAGCACTTGCAGCTAGACCAACGCCCCCTACCTATAGTGATTTGACATGTATTCTTCTTCAAGAGGAAGAAAGGATGAAGAATTTTGATTTGGATTCAAGTGGTGCATATTTGGCTTTGTATGCAAAAGGAAGACGATCATATAGAGGTAAACCATGGGACAAAAATAAAGGTAAGTTTCAAGCAAAGCAGAAAGGTATGGCACATCCTGATTCTTATGTTAAGAAAAATGTTGAATGTGAATATTGTGGCAAACCTGGACATCTGGATAAAGACTATTATAGAAGAAAGTATCATGAGTCTAATCAAATATATAAAAGGAATAATGGAAATTTTGTGCACAAAGACACTTCAGTGAATGATGTATTTAAAAATATTAAGTTGTTTGTTTCTGAAGCTGCATTGTTTGCTGAAACTGATGATGAGAATGCATGGTATGGTTCATTGATTCTAGTTCATCAACCCATATGTCCTATAATAAAGAATTGTATGATGAATATTATGATAACATTGATGGCACACACATTTATTTAGGAGATAATGGATCACATAAAGTTAAGGGCTATGGAGTAATAAGTGTGAACTTACCTAATGGACAATTGATACAGATTCATGATGTGATGTATGTTCTTGTTATTAAAAAGAATTTAATATATGTTTCAAATATAACTGATAATAATTTAAAAGTGGAATTTGGTAAGTTAAGGTGTGTTGTAAAATATGTCGAGGATCACTATAGGATTGTTTCCATAGGTACCAGACTTGGTGGTTGTATAAGTTGGATGCGACAATGAACCGTCTTGTTGCATTGGCATCCCAAACAATGTCAACCAAAGAGTTATGGCACCACAGGTATGGGCACCTCAATTACAATGATTTGATTTTATTGCAAAGAAAAACAATGGTAGAAGGTCTTCCTGTTATGAAGACTGATCATTTCCAATGTGAAGCATATGCACTTGGTAAGCAACATAGAAAGGATTTTCCCATACATACAGAGAAAAGACAAACTGATATACTTGAATTAATTCATACTGATGTATGTGGTTCGTACTTTATTATTTTTGTTGATAATAGATCTACATATACTTGGGTCTATTTCATAAGGAGAAAAAGTGATGTATTTGAGTATTTTAAAGAATTCAGAGCTATGGCTGAAAAACATATAGGAAAATGTATTAAAATTCTCAGCTCTAATACCAAATTAAATTTAGAGAACACTGTAATGTCCCCGGCCACACTATACCCATACCCAACATCCAACTGAGCTATGCCACATAAATTTTTCGAATTGCATGTTATTAAAACATATACACACAGAACTCTTGCGAAAGCTTTGTATCTAAAACTTAAACAGACAAATACATACTGCGAATACATAGATTCATACGGAAATGACAGTAAACATATACATGTAGCATATACAGGAAATATCCATAAACATACAGACAGTTATAACCACACATAGGATAAACCCATAAACATAAATACGTAATATAACAATGCAACATGTAAATTAATCACACAATTGACACTTATCTTTATAAGAATATCACCAACTGCGTGAAGACCTTCCACGAACCTCCCTGCCTTAGACCACACTACTCATCACTCTCAGAAGTAGGGCACCCCCGTGATGGGACTAAACTCCACCTGGATAAAGGGGTTCCTAACCAGGCTAATGGCTCATAGACAACAGGAAAGATTTCGTCACAAGTGCCAACTCAAACTAATAGCCTATAGTCCCTCATTCCCCACATGCCTGTCCCACCCCAAGAAGTGTGCCCCTTCTCTGCTCAATAGTTTTTCGGCTGCCCCACTTCCTTTCCAAGCTTCAAGAACAAGTCGGACAAGAAGTCTAAGATCCTTGAAGTTCTAGTTTAGTGCCTTCAGGAATCAATTCACAACAATTCTCTCACCTAGAGAAATTGATCATGGGCCTGAAAACCCGCCTCTTCAATATCCGACGGGCCTGACAACCCGCTTTTTCAGTCTAGCTCCCAAGTAACCAACTACACAAATAGATATGGCTATGGGTACAGGTTCAGATACAATGACATGGAGTATGAAGGATAGTTGACTGCATGAGTGAATGGTTCTCCTATGGCTAAACATATGACTGAATGATGTGAGGAATCATGGTAAGAATGATGGAAAATGAACTAAGTCCCCACAATATGTATGCATGTCCCCAACTTGACACTTGTCATGTTGGGAGTTACTTTGGCCCACTTGTCCCTAACTTTGGAACTTAGGATAAATAATTATCCATACTTTATACTTAAAGAAGTATTAATATAATATTCCTTTTTGGCTTAAGCTCCCTAGCTTAGCCCTTTTCCTTAACTTTTATTCCCCACCCTTTCCCAACTAGTGGAGTTTAGTCCCCCATATCTTTTATCATGGTCGGTCTGCGCGCAAAGATGTATTTTATATTAATCATGAGACATATACAAAATAGGCGCACTTGCCTTTAACATCTAGGATCTCCGGCCTAATCAAAACATAAGCATCCTAACTTATAATAACTGGCTCGCCAGCCTATAAAACACAACATATACACAAAGTCTCACTGGCCTCAATATCGCGTGCACTTAATATGATGCGTGCAGTATCCTGGAATGTGCACACTTCATCATTTTACTACGCAATACATGCGCACACTATGCCATGAAAGGTGCATACAAAATAATATCAAACAGCTCACCAGCTTAAGTACATTTTCATTTACATTACAATTGGGTTCGGCCTAAGGATATTACAATCCCCTCCCCTTATTTATGCATTGTCCTTAGTGCATCATGTACCCATATACAACAAAATTTCAAAAATCATCAAAAAGATGTAGGTATTCTGCCTGAATTACATCTTCATGCTCCCAAGTAGCATCCTTAGGAACATACCAGTTCCATTGGACCTTTACAAGCCCTATGGCTCGATTTCATAGCTGTTTGATTTTCCAGTCCAGAATGCGTACCAGATGCACTTGGAAAGCACCTTCTTGATCCACCTGAATCACATTCCAATCAATAACATGATTAGCATCAGGTATATATTTCTTGATCAATGATACACATAATACATTATGGACAGACATAGATGTAGTCAATGCAATCATATAAGAGATTGGACCAATCCTCTCTAGGATTTCAAATGGCCCACAATAGTGAGCTTCCAACTTTGAACAATTTCCCAACTTCAGGGAACTTCTGTTGGCTTTCACTTTCAAAAATACATGGTCTCCCACTTTGAATTCCCTGTGAATTCTGCCCTTATCAGCATAGCTTGTCTTCCTGTCTTGGGCAACCTTTAAATTTTGCTTTATTTTTATCATTTTCTCCTCCATTTCCTTGAGAAAACCTGCCCCAACCACTACTCTATCTACTGGGCTATCCCAACTTACTAGCGTGCTGCACTTTTTTCCATAAAGTGCCTCAAATGGGCTAATCTTTAGATAAGCTTGGTACCCATTGTTATAAGCAAACTCTACCAAGTGTAGGTAGTCTTCCCATTTTGATGGTTTATCCATCACATACATCCTCAACATATCCTCAATCACTTGATTCACCCTCTCTGTTTGTCCATCTGATTCTGGATGATAAGTTGTACTAAAATTCAAATTTGTGCCAAATCCATTAAATAATCCTTTCCAAAATTTTGGATCTCTGTCAGACACAATTGTCTTGGGTATGGCATGTAATCGAGCTATTTCTCTCATATAAACATCAACAATGTTGGCTTCCTTGTGAGTGAGCTTAACTGGAATAAAATGGGCACCTTTAGTAAGCTTATCCACCACTACCATGATGGAATCATGTTTCTTGTTTGTTTTGGGAAGTTTGGTAATAAAATCCATGGTTACAACTTCCCATTTCCACTCAGGAATTGGCAATGGATGTAGCAAACCAGCTGAGTGTCTATGTTCAACCTTTACCTTTTGACATTCCAAACATTTGGTAATAAAATCAACAACTTCTTTCTTCATGCCTGGCCAATAATATTGGCTCTTGATAGCTGCAATAGTTTTCTGATAACCTGGGTGCCCAACATAAGGTACATTATGCATTTCTCCCAATATCAGATTTTTCAATTCCTAGGAATTTGGTACATAAATTATGTCCCTGTACCTAAGCATTTCATCATTATCTAGCTTGTATTCTTCAATTTTCTGTTGCAAATTACCTTGATGTAATTTTTCCACTAATTCCTTGTATTGCAAATCTGATTTGGCAGTCTCTATAATTTTGTCTTTCAAATCTGATCGGTACATGCTAATGGTTTTTGCATGCAATTCCTGCACTCTTCTGCTGAGTGCATCAACCACTTTGTTCTCTTTCCCCTTGATATGTTTTATATCAAAGTCAAATTCACATAGGAATTCTAACCATTTGCTTTGCCTAGCATTTAGAGGTGTCTGATCAAATAAATATTTTAGACCATTATGGTCTATTCTTAACTCAAACCTTTTCCCCATGAGGTAGTGTCTCCATTTCCTCAAGGCATGCACTATGGCTTCCAACTCCAAATCATGAGTTTCATAATGTCTTTCATGCTCCTTCAACTTCCTTGATTCATAACATATAACAAACTCATTTTGAGTGAGGACTCTACCAAGTCCTTCATTACATGCAACTGTGCATACAATGAAGTCTTCATTTGGGTCTGCAATCCTTAGTATTGGAGCACTGGTTAATAATTGTTTCAAGTGTTGGAAACTCTTTTCACAATCCAATGTCCATTGAAACTTCACACCCTTTCTTTGCAAGGAAGTGATTGGGTGTGCAATCTTGAGAATCCTTCAATGAATCTCCTATAGTATCCTGCAAGGCCCATGAATGATCTAACCTCTGACACATTCTTTGACACTGACCATTCTGTAATGGCTTCTATCTTCTCAGGATCCACTGCTATCCCATCCTTTGAAATGATATGTCCCAAATAATGAATTTTCTTCTGATAAAATGAGCACTTGCTCAATTTGGCATATAACTGATGCTCCCTTAAGACTTGCAAAACCATCCTCAAATGATGCTCATGCTCTTCTTTTGACTTAGAATATACAAGGATGTCATCCAAAAAGACAATGACAAACTTGTCTAAATATTCTCAAAAAACATCATTCATTAAGCAGATGAAAACAACTGGTGCATTTGACAATCCAAATGGTACCATTGTGAACTCATAATGACCATACCTTGTCCTGAAGGCGGTCTTGCTGATATCTTTCTCTTTAATCCTTACCTAATGGTATCCTGACCTCAGATCTATCTTTGAAACTATCTTGGAATCCTTCAATTGATCAAAGAGATCATCAATCCTTGGCAAAGGATATTTATTCTTCACAATCACTTTATTCAACTGTTTGAAATCAATGCACAATCTTATTGTCCCATCTTTCTTCTTCACGAACAAGACTGGGGAACCCCAAGGTGACACACTTGGGCATATATACCCCTTCTTCAAAAGTTCTTCAAGTTGCATTTGCAACTCCTTCAGCTCTAGTGTACTCATTCTGTAAGGAGTCTTTGACACTGGAGCTACTCCAGGCATTAAATTTATAGAGAAATCAATATCTCTCTTTGGGGGTAGTCCTGGTACCTCCTTGAACACATCTTCAAAATATTCCATGACTGCATGATCTTCCAAATTTGGCACCTTATCTTTAGGTGTCTCTTCCATATGAGCTGCAAATATTTGACACCCTTTTCTGTAACATTTCTTCAGCTGCAATGCTAAAATTTCTTTTATGGTTACTACACTAGGAATTCCCTGCACTTTTATTAGGTTCCTTTCCTCATCCAAGCAAGTAAATGTCTTGTTATGACAGTCTAGGATAGCATGATGTTGGTCCAACCAATCCATCCCAATTAGACAGTCATAGGAACCTAAAGGCAAGATGTTCAAATCTTCCCTGGTGTTCAGTCCATTCATGTCCATAAGACATGAATTAACCATCTCATTAACTTTTCTTTTGGCTCCTGTATCCAGCTGCACCAACCAATATTTTCCATGCTTTCTTCTTGGAAAATGCAAACTATCCACCATCTTAGGATCTATGTAACTATGACTAGCTCCTGAATCAATTAAAATAGCAATGGTTTGGTTGTTGATCATACCTTCCACTTCAATCATATGTGGTTGATACTATGCTTGTTTGTTGTCCAGGGCTGCATAGATCCTTGGTACATTTCTACCCATGTCCTCCACTGTTTCATCTTGCTAAACATTGTGAACAGTCCTCCCTTTTTCACCTCTGTGAGGACAATCTCTGAACATATGATCTCCTTCACATCCCCAACATTGAATAGGTGGCTTCCTTGGCCTTTAACCCATTGTATCAATCATTTTGGGTTCTTTATAATTTGTCTATCCCCGAGGATTATTTCTGAAGAATGGTGGTTTATTTCCCTTCTTCCTCTGATCCATCTTGAATTTATTTTTGTCTTCCCAAGCTTTTTGGAAATTTGGCCTTGCTTTTTGTTGATCATATAGGCATTTAGCTCGCCTTATGGTCTCCTCCAATGTCTTTGGATCATCATACTGTATTTTGTCACTGATGAATGATGGTAATCCACTCAAATACCTCTGAATTTTAACTGTCTCATCCTTGATGAAAGAGACATACTTCAACAGTTCTAAAAACCTTCTCTCATATTCATCAATGGTCATACTCCCAAGCTTGAGTTCAAAGAACTCCTTCATTTTCTTGTCATAGTATCTCTTGGTCAAGTATTTCTTCTTAAAATACTTCTTGAATTCCATCCAAGTAACACTTTTCTCTTTAATGTGTTCCACCTGCACAAGCTGATCCCACCACATGGATGCCTTTCCCTTGAGTTGATAGATATCAATTCTACCTTCTGCATGAGAAGAATAATTATGCAATTGAAAATAATTTCTCATGCCCAACAACCATGTCTCTGCATCTTCATCCTTTTTGTGCTCACCATCAAATGTAGGAGGGTTGATTTTGTTCATTTCTCCTCATTGCTCATCCACCCCAGAACTCTTATGCTGCCTGACAGGGGATGGAGTTGAGCTGCTGTGTGCTCTATTATTGGAATGCCTCGGGGAGTGATGGTGATGTCTACTAACACTTCTTTCTCTTATTTTTTCATCAGAAGGCCTGTGACTTCTAGATTTTCTTGAGCCGCTCTCCTTATCCAATTTATTTTCTATTTTGTTCAAGAACTGCATTAATTTCACATTGAAGTCATCCTGCAGCTCATTGGCTTTCATAAACCTTTAATTATTATCTTTATGGCTTTGTACATCCTTCTGCAATTTTTTAATGGTCTATACCATATTCATGTTTTCATCTCTTCCTTCTCCATGTCCATTGGAGTTTGTTCCTTCAATGCCCAAATGGACATCCATCCCTCTTATCTCATATTCCTGGCTGTAAGTCCCCCATGCCTCATCCATTCCTATGAAATATGTTTTGATCCTGATCTGATCTAGTTGTTGTTATCTCTGCAAAAATGTGTAGCCAACAAAACTTTGTCAGGCTAACTGTTTCAATAATTTCATAAAAATATGAACCATTCTGGTTCAATAATATATCAGAAATATTTCTTCCAATTTCCTGGAAAATTGAATTCCTAGATCAATTTTCTAGGTGAATACTTAGATTCTACTGTCCAAGACCTTTCCAACGCCTTCTCCCATGCTCAATTCTGAGTCTCGAACAAAACGTTATGGCTATTTAAAAATTGCCCATTATTTTTTTTGTTCATATTTCAACTTGGCGCAACTATACGTTGTAATTATGCATTTTTTTCACTTACTCCATTAGATTTTTCATATTATCTCAATTGGGTTTATTCATATACATATTATGGACACTTTATCCAAGTTTCACCTTTTTCTGGGTTCCGGGTTGCTAGTTACAGCCTGTTGAAGTTCTAGGCCAATTTGTGTTTTCGGTCTGGAATGCTATAGGTATCTTATTTTCCATATTAAACATATTTAACATGCCCAAAAATTTAATTTAGATCTGGGAAAGTATTCTATGCTTCAATATCTTTCCATTGACTGCTCCTACGCCTCAATCTGATCACGGAAAAGAAAGTTATGGCTCTTGGAAGTTAGATGGGTCTTAAAATTTACCCTCCACTGTTTGTGTTGTAACTTTCTCATAAAGGCTCCGTTTGACGAATGGTTTACACCATCAGAAAGCTCCCTCTGAGCTCGCTCTTTTATCATGGTTTTTGAGTACCTAAAAAAACTATTAAGGGTCTTGTTATCGCGCAGTTTGTAAATGCAAGAAAGGCTAAAGAATAGTAGGTCAAACTGGCGAAACAAGAACCTTCCCCACCCAATGTCACCACAATGGGGAGGCTCTTTCTATTCAGGGAGGCTAGGCCTAGGGAGATGTCCCCAATAACTTGGAATTTTGAAAGGGAAAAGGCTAATAGTACAAATACAAATTTCCCTCTCACATATTATCGCCAATCAGATAGTCTAGCCAATTTGAAATAACCCCCAAAGAAAATGTACTTGCCTAGAACAAGACAACAACAAGAAAGATATACGCAAGCTATGTTCAATGGGGTTAGTACTTCATATGTAAGTGACTATCTGATATTCAATGTAAGCAATTTGACAGTAAATATTGACGAAATCAATGTTTGCAAAATGGCAATGATAAATATGTCACTTGTCAATAAATACTGGAACGATGTAGCATTCAATGTAACAAATCAACACTCAATCCAATAAATTTTCTTAACTACCATTCAATTACTTATAAAATGAAACGTTGCTGCATCAAGATGAAATAACCAATGGTGACGTCAACATTCTAAGGTTAGTGTATTTATGGTTTTAGTTCAAAAGAGGTTTGAGAGTGTTTGGATCCAATTCTACTTCAATGTTGGAGGTCCTAGATCAGTGCCTTACGGTTAATGGAGTCATAGGTGAAGAACACAAAAGTTGAAGGAGAAGAGATTTTAAAGGACTAGAGGGATAAGTTTTGAAGTACTGCTAAAGTAGGGCTCCAAAACCATAACCCTAGGGGAGAGAGGCTCACTCCGATGTTGCTAAAGCAAGGCCTCGTGCTCACTCCTCCTTCCCGGCAAACATCTATCTCAATGAAAATAAAATTCAAGACAAGAGGGTTTAAAGAGGGAGAGTGTTGCTAAGGCAAGGCTCTTTCATCAAACCCTAAAAGAAAACAGCCCTAGGTGTAAATAACCTAGGCCTGGGATGTCCTCTTCCTCTTGAAGTTCAAAGGTATGACTAGCTTAAGGGAAGAAGAAAATGGAGTGTACCTATGGCTAAACTCTCTTCTTCTTCTTCAATGGCTAAAAGTTTTTCTATTAGGGGACATGAGACAAATACCTACTTGTGTGTTTGTCCCCTAGGGTTTTTATTAAGCAATATTTATAAATAGATGCAAGAAATTAAACTACAACCATTCAATCAAAAAGTTTTCTAGAAAAATACTTACAAATCATCAAGAAAATAATCATGCGAACCCTAGTTGTAACACCTTCCTTCAAGAAAAACACCATAGAATGCCAAAAATATCTTCCTTCAACAAGTGCGCCTTCCTCAAATCAGCTAATAACCCAAATGGGGTGCAAATTTCAGACCTCACCAAGTGGTGAGTAAAAGATGATAAAATGAGAGTCAAAACCCTCAATATATAGTGTATTAATGACCCAATTTAATTTTTTTAGGTCATAAAAAGGCTGACAAGGAAAGAATACCAAAATAATACCATTTTTACATTAAATGTTCTTTTTAAAACCTATTTGAGAAAAATGTGAGACGTCACCCCTTCTAAAGGAGACGTTAGCCCCTTTTAGGGCAAATGCAACAATAAAGAGCAAAACGTTAGCCCTCTTTGGGCCTCTACATCATGCCACATGTGCCAACTTCCCTGTCAAACTGTCACATGCTCAAGGCGATGTCATGAGCTCATAGGTGACGTCCTGGGCCATCCAGGGAAAACGTTTCACTGGAAGTGGGTCAATCCCCCTAGGTCGGGCTCTACCAAAGTGCCTTTGATGAAACATACTCTTCTTCTCTGGTGCAAAAACCTTGATCAACCACCCTCCTGTCTCTACCCCTTGATGGGGTCTCATCATCCATCTAGTGGGATCTTCATCATTAATATTATTAAACATATGCATAAAAACCCTGATACATCGATCAATAGCTCAATGACGTTACAAAAACCTACAATACAAGATTGGAGAAAAAGACAAGACGTCCTATTGGGCTAGTATCCACAAGAAAAGGAAAGTTTCCAAGAAGATTTCATCCAAGCCATGTAAGTGAGGTGCTGTGGCTAGGGGATGTCCAGACATGTGGGTGAATTGAGAGCTAAGGATGCATAATGTTATCTGTGGGTGCCTTTGTAGAAGTTGAGTTGTACTTGTCATGGATGCAATTTTTCCAAACCCGATCTTGCCTTTATTCTTTTCTTTTTTTATTTGCTTTTTCTTCTTATTTTTCTTTTTATTCAAGGGCTAACCAGAGGACACTTCCTTGGCATGGTGACCAGAGCTGACAGTGTTACCCACAAATAATTTCACAGAGATGAAAATGTTGGGTCATGATGATACCCCCTTTCCCTTGGCCATGCAACCAAAGGTCATTTCCCTGGCATGGTAACCAGATGGTGGCAATGTCATACTATTAGGCACCCATGAACGTAATAAGCTGGCTCGTGATGAGACCCCCTATCCTCTTGATTATGTCTTGTTTGTTAGTTTTGGGGTCCCTCTTGTTTCTTGCTGAGAGGCCTTTTATTGCCTTCTCGGGGATCCTTGGGTGAAGCATCTCGAGGTTTTATTTCTAGGCTTTTATCTTTTACCGACTGCTTTTATCTTTTGGGCCTTTAGCCCCTCCTTCCCACGATATAAGGTGCACTCCTACAAATAGGTCAACCCAATGTCCGAACAAGGGGAATGGGATAAATGAGTAGGAGACAAGATGAAACAGTGGTGCTATGATGGGAGCGGGCGATGGCTCTTTAGAAATTCCCCAGTGGCAAACCAAAACCTATGGGCACAGGCTTGCTAGGGCACCCTATCAATTTCCCCAAGCATGGTCAAGTGGGATAATGTAAGATCCAAGCAGTTTTTAGAGATAAAAGGAATCATATGCATATATTTAAAGGTTTCAATGACTAAAGGTGACACATACCATGATACCTGAACAAATTACCTCATGGAGCAAGAAACTCTTCTGATACAAGACCAAGCCAATGGTGATGGATTTTGTTGCTGCTGATAAGACAAGGCTAATGGAAGAAGAAAAGGATGGGCCCTCCAGGGCCATACTCAGGTCAATCCTTCTCTCGATAATCCATGTCTAGGACCTGTGGGCCTCGAGACATGATCTCCTAGTTATCCCTAAAAAATGGGGATAACATCTGGCTCCAACTCAGGGACATGTGCTCACCGTAGAGCACATGAGAACCTCAAAATCTCTGGCATAACCTGCAGACCTGATCAATCTTGATAGGGGCATCGGTAACAAAACTGGGCGGTAATTCCACCCCAACATACATAGATATATATAAATAAAGAAATCATAAATGCGAATATAAAGTGAATTACTTACCTGTACTTACCTATTGGTTGGATGTTGGTGTAGTCAAACAACTAGTGAAGCCAATCCAACAATGTCCCATGGTACCTGCCTTTGTGCTTCATCATAAAACAAAATAGTGATAAGTCAAGCACAAAAATAACATGGGTTAGAAAATGTATCAGATCATCGGGAATCACAAAGTCTAACTCATGGAGGCGGGTGGGAGGGATAAACTTATGCCAAGTCAATCTTGGAGGAAAGTACTCAATCCACTTTAGGAAGGGGTCATGAAAAGTCCAAGGTTCAAAACACTGACTCAAAGGGTCGGAAAACTGGCTACCTAAGACATTCTCATACTTTGAGGTCTGGGAAGGGATTGACAAAGATGTATCAGATGACTAGAAAATTCTCAAGGGATAGTTGAAAAACTGAGAAGACAGACTGAAGCTTGTAATATTTAACCAACCCTTGGACTCTAGGGTTTTCCCCAGAGGAAAATCAAAATCAAAAACATACTTCCCAACCACAACTCTAGCAACACAACAAAGTATAGTAATTGGAAGTGGTTGGGGAGAATCGTCACAAGGATCCTCCTTTAAGAAAAGGAGGTCCTTACTTGTATTAAAACCTGAGCATAGTGGTGGTTGGTAATCATTTTCATGGAGAGAATCCAAGTGCTTAGAAGGGTACTCACAAAAAATCTCAAGGTAAGACTGGAAATCATCAGGAAAACAAGGTACTAGGTCATCCTTGGTTTTTTGAGAAGTACGGGTAAAAATATCATCTCCTTGTTGCCATTGGTCAAAAGTAATATGTTGTGAAAATTGCAAGGGAAACACTTGGAAATTAATCTCAGTGTCATAGATGGGATCCAAGTCATAACCAACTATATCCCACCTACGTCTCCTAACATGTATGAACTAATGTTATCAACAATGTCACTATCTGTGCCATAACATGCAGGGTTTGAAACATTTGAAAATTCATTCTCCTCATCCTCACTTCCTTCATCATAAAGTAAAGCATCATCAAAAACTATGGGAGGAGGGCAACTTACAGTTTCTTCTTGTATAGGGGCTTCGAGGACTTTGTCATTTTCAGCATGGGTTATTTTTTTATCCTCATGGACCACTTCTTTGTCTTTGATTGTACAGCAAGGAATATTCATTTTGTTCAAGGCTTCCATTTCTCCTTCATTTCTTGAATCATGGAACAAGGTGTTATTGGAATCTTGAAAAGGAAAGCAAGTAAACTCATTGTCCTTTTGTCATGCAGGAGAAACAGACTCTTGGATTGCTTCATCAGAGGGAGGGGCATAGGTTGATACTTCATCATTTTGCTTGGGTTCCATCTCCTCAGCCATGTCTTCAACAATCCCTTGTTGAATGATGGTTTGTCCTGCTTCTCCTTGGAAATCATCAATGAAGTTTTCATGGGAAAACAAACTTTCCATACTAAGAGTACCTGAGGTGAAGAGGTATTTTATCACGGATAAGGAGATGTTTCGTTCAATTCCTGTAGCCATGTCGTAAGCTTCATCGAACGTCCTTGGGCCCTTTCTACTGAGAGGCAAGCCTAGGTGTGTCAGGATCGCATGAGTATAGAGATGGACAATATACTTGTCTTCAGGACGATGGCTTTTAGGAATTTGACATAGAGTGACCTCAAACCTACTATGGAAGTCAAATAGGGTTTCAATCTTAGCTTGTTTTATATGTTTGAATCTTGTTAGCAGTACTAAGATGTCTCCCAATCTTATGCCCCATTCTTTGAGAAAGACTTCTTCTAGCTAGTTCATAGAGGTGATGCTAGCATCGGGAAGATCATCATACCATTTTTTAGCATTCCTGTGAAGAGTGGTGGGAAAAATTTTCATCACTACATCTTCGGCGTCATCATCGAAGGGATGGAGTCCAAAATAAGAATAAAAATCATTCACCTGAGAGTCAGCTCTTTCCCCGTTGCTACCAGTGAATCTAGGGAGCCATATTTCTTTTATCGGGGGCATTTTTCGGAGGTATCCAGGGTTTTTTCTCATGTCTAAAGGCCTCTAATTCCCAGGATCCCATTGTGAAGTCATTGTTGGCTTTGTCATCAGTGGAGTCTCCAGATAGTTTTCTTGAAACTATTAAAGAAAAGGGAAAGCACCCTAGTGGAGTCTCCAGGTAAGCTTGTAAGATAACGCTCTTGAGGCAAGGCTTACCGAAAAGATTTGTAGTTTGAGGAGAATTGACTCAGTGTTCCCCGACAACGGCGCGAAAATGTTATCACGTAGTTCTTAGATGCAAAAAAGGCTAAAGAATAGTAGGTCAAACTGGCAAAACAGGAACCTTCCCCACCCAATGTCACCACAATGGGGAGGCTCTTTCTATTTAGGGAGGCTAGGCCCAGGGGAGACGTCCCCGATAACCTGTGGTTTTGAAAGGGAAAAGGCTAATAGTACAAAGACAAATTCCCCCCTCACAAATTACCGCCAATCAGATAGTCTGGCCAATTTGAAATAACCCCCAAAGAAAATGTACCTTCCTAGAACAAGACAACAACAAGAAAGATATATGCAAGCTATGTTCAATGGGGTTATTACTTCATATGTAAGTGACTATCTGATATTCAATGTAAGCAATTTGATAGTAAATATTGACAAAATCAATGTTTGCAAAATGGCAATGATAAATATGTCACTTGTCAATAAATACTGGAACGATGTAGCATTCATTGTAACAAATTAGCACTCAATCCAATAAATGTTCTTAACTACCATTCAATTGCTTATAAAATGAAACGTTGTTGCATCAAGATGAAATAACCAAGGGTGACGTCAACATTCTAGGGTTAGTAGGTTAGGGTTAGTGTAGTTAGGGTTTCAGTTCAAAAGAGTTTTGAGAGTGTTTGGATCCAATTCTACTTCAACGCTGGAGGTCCTAGATCAGTGCCTTAAGGTTAATGGAGTCATAAGTGAAGAACGCAAAAGTTGAAGGAGAAGAGATTTTAAAGGACTAGAAGGATAAGTTTTGAAGTGCTGCTAAAGCAGGGCTCCAAAATCATAACCCTAGGGGAGAGAGGCTCACTCTGGTGTTGCTAAAGAAATGCCTTGTGCTCTCTCCTCCTTCCCGGTAAACAACTAGCTCAATGAAAAGCAAAGTCAAGACAAGAGGGTTTAAAGAGGGAGAGTGTTGCTAAGGCAAGGCTCTTTCATCAAACCCTAAAATAAAATGACCCTAGGTGTAGATAACCTAGGCCTGGGATGTTCTCTTCCTCTTGAAGTTCAAAGGTATGTCTAGCTTAAGGGAAGAAGAAAAAGGAGTGTAGCTATGGCTAGGCTCTCTTCTTCTTCTTCAATGGCTAAAAGTTTTTCTATTAGGGGACATGAGACAACGACCTACTTGTGTGTTTTTCCCCTAGGGTTTTGATTCAACAATATTTATAAATAGATGCAAGAAATTAAACTACAACCATTCAATCAAGAATTTTTGCAGAAAAATACTTACAAATCATCAAGAAAATAATCATGCAAACCCTAGTTGTAACACCTTCCTTCAAGAAAAACACCATAGAATGCCAAAAATCTCTTCCTTCAATAAGTGCACCTTCCTCAAATCAGCTAATAAACCCAAATGGGGTGCAAATTTCAGACCTCACCAAGTGGTGAGTAAAAGATGATAAAATGAGAGTCAAAACCCTCAATATATAGTGTATCAATGTCCTAATTTAATTGTTTTAGGTCATAAAAAGGTCGACAAGGCAAGAATACCAAACTAATATTGTTTTTACATTAAATTTTCTTTTTAAAACCTATTTGAGAAAAATGTGAGACATCACCCCTTCTAAGGGAGACGTTAGCCCCTTTTAGGGAAAATGCAGCAATAAAGAGCAAAACGTTAACCCTCTTTAGGCCTCTCCATCATGCCACACATGCCAAATGACCTGTCAAACTGTCACACGCTCAAGGTGACATCATGAGCTCATAGGCGATGTCCTGGGCCATCCAGGGTAGACGTTTCACTGGAAGTGGGTCAATCCCCCTAGGTCGAGCTCTGCCAAAGTGCCTCTGATGAAACATCCTCTTCTTCTCTGGTGCAAAAACCCTGATCAACCACCATCCTGTCTCTGCCCCTTGATGGGGTCTCAACATTCATTTGGTGGGCTCTTCAGCCCCATGGAGGTCCGAACTGATCATATCCCCATTTGTATCGGTCCAAATGCTACCTGTCTGTCGGTCATGGTCCTGCACATCAAAAGCTATGCCGTCCATGGGCTCATTAGTCACAGGGATCATAGCAATGTCAATCACATTTCATCATTAATATTATTAAACATATGCATAAAAACCCTGATACATCATTCAATAGCTCAAAGACATTACAAAAACCTATAATACAAGATTGGAGAAAAAGACAAGACGTCCTATTGGGCTAGTATCCACAAGAAAAGGAAAGTTTCCAAGAAGCTTTCATCCAAGTCGTGTAAGTGAATTGATGTGGCTAGGGGATGTCCAGACATATGGGTGAAGTGAGAGCCAATGATGCATAATGTTATTTGTGTGTCCCTTTGTAGAAGGCGAGCTGTACCTGTCATGGATGCAATTTTTTCAAGCTCGTTCTTGCCTTTATTCTTTTCTTTTTTTATTTTCTTTTTCTTCTTCTTTTTCTTTTTATTCAAGGGCTAACCAGAGGACACTGCCTTGGCATGGTGACCAAAGCTGACAGTGTTACCCACAATTACTTTCACAGAGATGAGAAGGTTGGCTCGTGATGAGACCCTCTTTCCATTGGCCATGCAACCAAAGGTGATTGCCCTGGCCTGGTAACCAGATGGTGGAAATTTCATACTGTTAGGTGCCCATGAACCGAATAGGTTGGCTCATGATGAGACCCCCTATCCTCTTGACTAGGTCTTGTTTGTTATTTTTTGGGTCCCTCTTGTTTCTTGTTGAGAGGCCTTTTATTGCCTTCTCGAGGATCCCTAGGAAAAGCATCTTGAGGCTTTATTTCTAGGCTTTTATCTTTTACCAGCTACTTTTACCTTCTGGGCCTTTAGCCCCTTCTTCCCACGAGATAAGGTGCACTCCTACAAACAGGTGAACCCAATGCCTGGACAAGGGGAATGGGATAAATGAGTAGGAGACAAGATGAAACAGTGGTGCTATGATGGGAGCGGGCAATGGCTCTTCAGAAACTCCCTAGTGGAAAACCAAAACCTATGGGCATAGGCTTGCTAGGGCACCCTATCAATTTCCCCAAGCATGGTCAAGTGGGCTAATGTAAGATCCAAGCAGTTGTTAGAGATAAAAGGAATCAGATGCATATATTTAAAGGTTTCAATGACCAAAGGTGACACATACCATGATACCTGGACCAATTACCTCATGGAGAAAGAACCTCTTCTGATACAAGACCATGGCAATGGTGATGGATGTTGTTGCTGCTGACAAGACAAGGCTGATGGAAGAAGAAAATAATGGGCCCTCCAAGGCCATACTCAGGTCAATACTTCTATTGATACTCCATGTCTAGGACCTGTGGGCCTCGAGACATGATCTCCTAGTTATTCCTAAAAATTGGGGATAACAGACCTCAACAATGCGCTGCAAAAATATGACATTCAAATGATATAAAACGTTGCAGAAAATCGCTAGTTTTCTGTTGTTATCCGCCTTCCTAACGAATTTGCGCACACAAATTTCAATCTCTGCACCCATATTTTCCATGAGCAGCAACATCACAAGGTAAATCATGCTCCGTGCACTTTTAACCACTGTGCATCACTTCTCTGTCGCACCAATAATTGATGTGCATTGCTTTTGTGTCGTGCGCCAATATCCACAACACAAAATTTTGGTTCTTGAACAACACTTGTTGCACACATTTTTTGTATCACACGCTGATATTTCGCGCGCACTTCACTATATGCACTGCACCATGAAAAATTTTAGTACATCCCCACCACACACCAATACTCTGCGCGCACCATTAACTAAACTGTCGCGCAACAACATATGCCCATATTGCGCACGCACCAACCATACTCCTCTGCGCTTTGCCAATATTGCGCACACCACGCACGTCATTATTATGTGTGTGCATGCCGCATGCACCTTATTATGCATATGCACACCGCGCAATGCTAAATTTAGCGCATGCACATGCACACCAACATTTTTCCACGTTGCGCCAAAATTTAGCACGCCCACTAACACGCCACTATTTTTCTACGCGGTGCCAAAATTTAGTGCGCACGCCAACCTTTTTCCACACAATGACCAATTTTTACATATCATAAGCCTTTTACTGCGCATCATGAATTTTTAGTGCGCCCACCTATGCACATACATATTTATGCGCGTCAATTCCTCGTGAATTCCACTGCAGAAATTGGGTTTTTTTCTAACTTTTCCCCCCAATTTACCATAGACATTCTGCAACTATGAAATTTGCTCAATTTCACCTCGATAACACCAGTTCAACCTATGCAACAACAAATCGTTGTGGGTTGACATTTCTGGAACAAATTTCTCCCATACTCAATTTACGAATTGAGAATTTTAACCACTAACTCGCTCCATCTGTCATGGCTTCATTGTAACTTCAAATTCAACCAATTCCAGGTCTGAATTTGCTAAAACAAATATTATACCAATAATATCTCACCACTTGGCCAGATTTCTCCATTTTCTCATGAACTTAACAACCGAATTTGGGGCTTTTCTCAATTTCGTGTCGTTGCTTCTAAAATTTACCATGGACGCTCTGTGACTCAATTTGGCCACTTCGCAATAAATCCTCTGTGTAATTTCACCTCAACACAACTTTCTCGACCCATCCAGGCTCAATGTTGAAAAATGAAGCTTTGATACCATATTGTAATGTCCTCATCCACCCAGGTCGGGCCATGCTACATGAGATAAACTCTTTCATTCTCTCTGCGGAACATACTGTAACATACCCAACATCCAACTCAGTTATGCCACATAAATTTTTCGAACTGCATGTTATTAAAACATATACACACAGAACTCTTGCAAAAGATTTGTATCTAAAACATAAACAAACAAATACATACTGTGAATACACAGATTCATACGGAAATGACAATATCCATATACATGCAGCATACAAGAAATATATAAGAAATGAGATGTTTCTGGAACAAATTTCTCCCAGACTCAATTTACGAATTGAAAATTTTAACCACTAACTCGCTCCATCAGTCATGGCTTCATTGTAACTTCAATTCGACCAATTCCAGGTCTGAATTTGCTAAAACAAATATTATACCAATAATATCTCACCACTTGGCCGGATTTCTCCATTTTCTCATGAACTTAACAACCGAATTTGGGGCTTTTCCCAATTTCACGTCGCTGTTTCTAAAATTTACCATGGACGCTCTGTGATTCAATTTGGCCACTTCGCAATAAATCAATAAATCCTCTATGTAATTTCACCTCAACACAACTTGCTCGACCCATCCAGGCTCAGTGTTGAAAAATGAAACTCTGATACCATACTGTAATGTCCCGGGCCACCCAGGTCGGTCCACGCTACATGAGATAAACTCTTTCATTCTCTCTGCGGAACATACTGTAACATACCCAACATCCAACTCAGTTATGCCACATAAATTTTTCGAACTGCATGTTATTAAAACATATACACAGAACTCTTGAAAAAGATTTGTATCTAAAACATAAATAGACAAATACATACTGCGAATACACAGATTCATACGGAAATGACAATAAACATATACATGCAGCATATACAAGAAATATCCATAAACATACAGACAGTTATAACCACGCATAGGATAAACCCATAAACATAAACACATAATATAACAATGCAACATGTAAATTTATCACACAATTGACACTTATCTTTATAAGAATATCACCAACTGCGTACAAACCTTCCATGAACCTCCCAACCTTAGACCACACTGCTTATCACTCTCAGCAGTGGGTCACCCCCAAGCTGGGACTAAACTCCACCTAGGTAAAGGGGTTCCTAACCAAGCTAATGGCTCATAGACAACAGGAAAGACTCCGTCACAGGTGCCAACTCAAACTAACAACCTACAGTCCCTCATTCCCCACATGCATGTCCCACCCCAGGAAGTGTGCCCCTTCTCTGCTCAACAGTCCTTCGGCTGCCCCACTTCCTTTTCGGGCTTCAACAACAGGCCGGGAAGGAAGTCTCAAAGCCCTGTAGTTGTAGTTTAGTGCCTTTAGGAATCAATTCCCAGCAATTCTCTCACCTAGAGAAATTGCTCATAGGCCTAGAAACCTGCCTCTTCAATATCCCATGGGCATGACAACCCGCTTCTTCAATCCAGCTCCCAAGTAACCAACTACACAAACAAATATGGATACGGGTACAGGTTCAGATACAATGACATGGAGTATGAAGGATAGTTGACTGCATGAGTGAATGGTTCTCTTATGGCTGAACAAATGACTGAATGATGGGAGGAATCATGGTAAGAATGATGGAAAATGAACTAAGTCCCCACAATATGTATGCATGTCCCCAACTTGACACTTGTCATGTTGGGAGTTACTTTGGTCCACTTGTCCCCAACTTTGGAACTTAAGATAAAATAATTATCCATACTTTATACTTAATGAAATATTAATATAATATTCATTTTTGGCTTAAGCTCCCTAGCTTAGCCCTTTTCCTTAACTTTTAGCCCCCACCCTTTCCCAACTAGTGGAGTTTAGTCCCCCATCTCTTTTATCGTGGTCGGTCTGCGCGCAACGATGTATTTTATATTAATCATGAGACATATACAAAAATAGGTGCACTGGCCTTTAACATCTAGCTTATAATAACTGGCTCGCCAGCCTATAAAACACAACATATACACAAAGACTCGTTGGTCTCAATATCGCGCGCACTTAAGATGATGTGCGCGATATCCTGGAATGTGTATACTTCGTCATTTTACTGTGCAGTACATGCAAAAATAATATCAAACAACTCACGAACTTACATTTTCATTTACATTACAATTGGGTTAGACCTAGGAATATTACAAACAGAGTGGAAACTTTACATTATGCAAGTGAATCACTGTTCACGAAACTTTAATTTTATCTAAGGAAAACACTATTACATATATAGCTGGAATACTCGCCTACAAACCTTGAACAAAATCCTAAAATTATAGATCTCAAAATATTCATAAGCTAAAATGGAACACTCGTACGACCATGCAACAACTTCCTATTTTGACAATGTGCTAGATAACACCATCTCAACATAAATTATATTATGAAGACAGTGATGTGATAGCGCATGTACTTATAGGAGTAGATTGGAAACCTCGAGCACTTGTACCAGCATTCGAAGTATATTTGCAGTTTTTAGAGTGTTCCAAAATGATGATATAAATATATTACATGTGAGCAATGTTTAAAAAATCAATAATGGATCCCGAATTAAGATACACTACTACTGCAGGCAAAATAGGAAAGGTAAACAACTCTTTATATTTCTAGCACTATGCATGCATTTAATCGGTAAAAGAGATATGTCACAACGGAAATTTGAAACTTTGAATTATTCACTTAGATACCATTCACAATTCAGATTTCATAGGGCATGCTGAATGAGAAACTAGATGCATAGTGACGACGTCTCTGCTGAATGAGAAACTAGATGCATATATCCGTTATTGTGTCTCCCTCGGCCCTCATGCATACAAAGGCAAGTCGACGGCTAAATTCTTGTAGTGATCATCTAATAGATAAATATAATGAAGTGAGAGTACATGGAGACAAAATTTCAATTTTAAGCGCTCGACCGGATGGGAGATAGAGGTAGCATTTACCTATTGATTGGATTTATGCGTGCCTACTTTCAAGCCTCTCGACAGTACATTTCTCCAAAAATCAATATTAAAGCAATCTTTTAAAAAACAGCTCCATATCTCCATACCCGCAGTTATGGAGATAGCTCCAGCTCCAAAGAGGATAGCTTTAATTCATGGAAGCTTTTGATATTGTAGCATTTTTATCCCCCCACGATAGTCGGTTCATGAAAACCCTCGAAGGTGTATTTGGAGGCAAACCAAGGAAGATCCGACATCATTTAAATGGGAGAGATCTCAGGATCACACCTATTTCACCAGATTCGTGAAATTCTTCAAAACGGATTCTAAACCAAAGCGACACAGATCGCTAAGACTTCCGTAGCTCGGAGAGGGAAACCCTAAAACCTATTGAACGGTGCAGATGGAGAGAGCAACACGTGCGTTCTAGAATTCTGATATTGCCATTCACCAAGTATTCGTTGCTAGACTCACTGTAGGTTGACCACACATCTGATTATTTCCAAATGCTGCGAATGAGCTTTACACATATTTTGAAGGGTTTAAACTGTACTGGTGTGAGAAGCAACATATAACCAAGATAACCAGATCTCTGGACTTATATGACTAATAATCCCGAATGCAAGACTCTATTAATCAAGACTACACCGATAAAATAAGATATAATTTTTCTCGAATCCTCAACCATGACAATTTTCGATATGAAATCACCAACTAAGATAGAAGAAATATAGATTTAATTAAATATTGATAGATCTACCAGTTGAATGTCAGATTCTATTTTTTTTTTAAATAAATTTTACTCTTACTTAAGAAATATAGATTTAATTAAATATTGATAGATCTACCAGTTGAATGTGAGATTCTTATTTATTTTATTTTTTTTAAATAAATTTTACTCTTAAGTTTTATATTACCAGATATAAAACTAAGATATATTAATGGGCTTGATAATAAAAATAGTAGTAAGATTATAAGAAGAAATAGTTACCAACCTCTATTTATCTAACATAAATTGGAAAGGCCCATAGATATGAGGCTTGAAATCCTAGGCTCTAATACTATGTGTAATGCCCATTTAAAAAATAATAAATATAAAGCGAGACATGAATTTAAATTAATAGAAAACTTTAAATAAATTTCATTAACTTATAAGGGCAACAATCATCATCCAAAGGGTATTAAGGTGGGTATCAAGGTGGAGAGTCGGTCAACAATCATCACCCAAAGGGTATGAAGGTGGAGAGTGGCCACCCAAAGGGTAGCAAAGTCTAAGGTTGGGTGGATAGTCTACGATTGTCGTCCCCATTTGTTGGTTGTAGGGTTTTTTCAAGGATAAAGGTAACGTTACACATCTAAGCCGAGGAGACAAGTATGTTGGTTCTTCATTACAGGTATGCTTGTTTCCCTTGTAAGTTATTAAAATTACAGTTATATGCATGTTTTTCCAACAAAGCATTATCCTTCTTTAACTTTTCATTTTCACTATGCTTGTTTCCCTTGTAAGTTACTGAAATTACAGTTATATGCATGTTTTTCCAACAAAGCATTATCCTTCTTTAACTTCTCATTTTCACTTCTTAGACTGTCATTCTTATCCAACATATTTAAACCATGTAGCCTCAAAGACTCATTCTCATCCAACATATTTAAACCATGTAGCCTCAAAGACTCATTCTCAGTTTTAATGACCCTCTCAAGGGTTTTCAACTCTTCTACCTCATTTTTTATTCTTACAACTTGGTTCTTCTTTTTCCTTAATTTAGAGGTTATAATGAAAGTTGATAGAGTGATTAAGTCCTCATTTGGTATTGAGGGTTGACCTTTATCAATATCAATGCTTATGGGTATATCTTATTTTTCACACACCTTAGCTGTTGGCAAATCATTCTTGTTAATATTGTTATCTAGTGAAACTTCTTGATCATTGATAGCAAGAGGTCCTTCATCGATCATTTCCATACTTTCTAAGATCTCATAGAAGATTTGTTGAGAATTATCCAATTATGGATTTGATCTAGGGTTTGATTATGACATTTGAACCTTAAGTTTCTTTGTTGGTTTGTTCAAGACCTGTTCTATTTCTTCATTTTTTCTTTTATCTTCTTGAAATATTCTAGCCATGGATCGAGTTGTTCTAGCTTGAGGCGTACATTTTGCAGCTATATTAATTTTCCCTCATCTATCTTTTTCAACCCATGAGGAACCAAGAATTTCTTATACATCCCTCACGTCTTCACCTGTAGGATTCATTTTTTTGTTGGAGGCATTATATGATCTTATCTATGTAGTGATTTGCAACAAATTTCTTGTTTAATAAGGCATGTGCAATGGCTTATCTCCATGAAGATGCAATAAAATTCTACATGGTAAAGATAAATCAAACTAAAACATCCATCACAGATTATGTATTTTTGAACTAGAAAGACCATATATTTCCATGGATATTTTAACTAGGCCCTTGGTACCCCTGCAACCCAATTGGGTTTTTTCCTATTTCTAATGAGGAATGGGGTCCAAGGTTTAAAGTCAATGCCTTTATTCTTAAACCATTTTCACTTGTTTGGGAAATCTCTAGCATCTGAGACAATAAATTTTCAAAAAGATGGATGGTTAAGTTGCCTACCTATGCGCATTTTCCATCAAAGGTCTGAGAAAATGTTGTGGTCATGTATTCTATATGCCCAATTATTTTTTCAAAAAATTGTCTCCAACCTGCCTTCTCCAATATTACCATACATTATGGGTGCAAAGTCTATTAAATCTACACCATGAGGATCAAAACATAATTCCATTTCTCGTTGTAACCCTCTCTGATACATGGCTTCAATACTCTTTTTCACTCTATGCTAGAGACTTCCTATCCTTTGTCTTTTAGTTATGGTTCTTATAACTATCAAATACCTCTTCATCTCGGGATTATTTACTTCTATGGTGTAATCATCGAGGTCACGGGTTATGAATATGGGTTCAACCAAGTGTACACAACATTTTGACAAATGATTTTGAATTACGACCACATAGTGAATAATAAGTGGAGATGAAATATTTTTGAGTGTTTGTAATGGTCATGGAAATTGTGTTGGATGTAGGTTAGAATAGGAATAAATCATAGCAATGATAAAACTATAGGAACTAACCATTAATATTTTGATATCTGATTTAACAAATAAAATACCAATTCTGCATCAAATGTTTAACCTTATTCTTGAAAAATGTCCCATTGCAATAGCTCTTTGATGTTCTTGAAGTTTCATTGCAATACCAAAATTGTCCACCAACTAGGTCCTGCAAAGACAATGAATACACCCTCCAAGGATCTCAAGTCAAATGCATCATGATGAGTAAATAAAATCAACAAAAGAGTAATCCAAGCATGTACATCCAAACTACCTCATCAAAATAAGCAAGTGCTCAAAGACCCTATGCAATTTTCCAAGTTTAGGCATGGGAGGGTTGACAAAGCGACCTATTGGGTGAATCGTACCTCAAGTTTAGGAGTCTTTCCCAAGCAGAACTTTCTCTAAGCCATGTGGATGAGGTAACATGGATGGGGGTAAGACTTTTGGGCATGGGGTTCATGACATACAAGGGGTTGTAGTATTTCATTTATGGGTGCATTTGTAGAGGGTGTGTTGCACCTTCGTTTTCAATGCAACCTTTTTCCAAGCCCATTTATCGCCTTTTATTTTTTTAACATGTTTCTAGATTGAAGCCAAGGTGGGGCTTCTACCTAAGCATGAAAAACAATGCCCACCTTGACTCTACCATGGTCACATCATGCTTCCCTAAGTTGAACACATGTGTGGGGCTTATACCTAAGCATTAAAACAATGCCCACATATGCTCCACCTTGGTTGGCATTTTGTATTAGTTATTTTTCATGGGTCCCATCAGTTTCTTACGAGAGACATTTCATTATCCTCGGGATCCTTGGCAAGCATATAGAAGGTTAATGGTTGGATTTTATATTTTTCTAGCTACAAGCCTCTGGGCCTTCATCCCCTTCTTCCCATGAAATGAGGGACAACCCCTTCTTGGGTCAGTACACCCGAAAATCCAAAAAGGTAAGGGGACGAGGGGATGAAGTGTGGAAAGTGAAAAGTATGGTTAGGAATGGAACGATGACTCATCAAGAGGATCTCCCAGTAGCAAACCTATCCCTAAGGGTGACCTATTTACTAGGGCGCAATGTCAACTACTAAAGTGAAACAAGGGAAAGAGTATAATGTCCAAGGAAACGTTACATAATCAAAATCAGTAATAGATGCAACAAACTCAAATGCCTAAAATTTTGAAATGACACTCACCATAATACATGACTTGTACCTCATCGAGCAAGATCCAATGTCTTCCAGAAGCTAGTTGATGTGGTGGATACTGTCACGATGATCATGGAACTGTGGTGGTGAAGCGGGTCTCTGTTTGTGCAACTGTACACTGTTTGAAAATAATGTTTGAGGAGGGATCCATTTACCGATAATGGCATCCTCCTCCCTTCTTTCATATACATTAAAAGAGTCTGGCTCGGATACTTCTTCTATCTTGTAGGGCCCCAGCCAAAGACTGTCAAACTTTTGATGCATTCCAAGTTTTTCTCTCCTCTTGTCCCACATCAAGACCTGGTCCCCTTTCTTGAAATTTCTTTCCCTTGCTCTATGATCAAAAGTCCCTTTTACTTTTTCTTGATTCTTTTCCATTTGATCAAGGGCCATTCTTCGAGTTTCATCCAATTCCATATGTTGATCAATTCACCACTGTAATGCTTCTTTATATGTGGCAAATTGTTGGGCTATTTGTAGTGTTGGAATATGGAGTTTTATAGGTCGGTGCGCTTCTAACCCATAAACTAACTCAAAAGGGGTTTTCCCAATAGAGGTCTTAGTATTTGTGCGGTCTTCCCACAAGGAATACTTAATCTTTCTATCCTCGACTTTTCTTGTTTTCTGCAGCAATTTTATTTACAATATTCATGATGTTTTTGTTGTTGTATTCCGCTAATTTTTTTCCTTGAGGATAATAATTTGAGTGTGGCAAAGCAATTCTATACTTAAAACATAACTCATTGAGCACCATCGAGCTAAAATCTTTAGCGTTATCAGTGGTTGTTTTGGTAGGAACATTGAATCTAGTGATAATTGTTTCCTCAAGGAACTTCATCACAACCTCTTATGTTTCTTTCTTTGTTGGGATAGCTTCCATCCATATGGTGAAGTAGTCAGTGGTGGTCAAAACCCATCGATAACCATTACTAGAGTTGTCCTTGAACTTGCCAATGAAATCTAGTCCCAATTTCTAAAAGGGTGCTTCTATGACGATTGGCTTAAGGGGAAGGGAAAGGAGACATTGTTTTTCAACAAATAATTGATATGGTTGACAGGATATGATGTACCGATGCATGTCGGAGAAAATAGTGGGCCAATAATATCCCGCCCTTAAGATATTATGGGGAGTAGTGTGAACTGGAAAATGGACTCCACAATACCCTGAATGAAGATCAACCATTAACTTGTCATATTATTCCTTATTCACACACCCTAGGATCACCCCATTAGGGTTCCTCCATCCGAGACTGTCTTTTGTTAAGAAATACATCATAATTTTGAACCTTATGTCTCTCCTCTTATGATGTACCAAATGATCAGGGCAATTGAGGTTCTTTAAGTAATAAACGATATATGAATACCATTCATTTTTCTCAATTTCGCTTACGACAACGTTGATTTGTTCCTTCTCTCCCATCTTGATGGATTCTTGATTGCTTTCTATCAACATCTTAGCCAACCCTTGGCCTTTGTTTATCTTGAATGGTTTGATCTCCAAGTCGTATTCATGCATCCATGACACCCATTTTCCTCTTGATCCAAGACAATCATGTTGTGATAAAACATGTTTTACAATGGGATAAGGGACGAAATCTTTGATCTTGTTGTATCCCACATAAGTTCGAAAATGCTTGAGAGACTTGACAAGAGAGTAGGCCTATTTTTTCATAATGGTGTAATTCAGCTCTGAGTCCCTAAGGTTCTTTCTCATGAAGGCAATCGGTTGTTCTTCCCCCTCATCATTGTTTTGCAATAGAACTCCTGCGATGATGTCCTTTGAAGTGGAGGAGAATATGATGAAGTCCTTAGCAAAATTGGGATTGACCAGGACTTGCATGATAGTTATCGCTTCCTTGATACATTGGAAATATAACTTATCTTTGTTGTCCCATTTGAAATGTGCATCCTTATTTAATAATCTATTAAGGGGTTTAATAATTTCAACAAAGTTTGGAATGAACCTCCTTACGAAGTTAATTTGTCCAAAGAAAGACTACAAGAATTTCTTGTCCTAGGGAGAGGGATTTTTTTGATAACTTCAATCCTAGAAGGGTCTATTGAGATTCCATCTTTAGAGATAATATGACCTAATAACTTGCCTTTATCCATAGAAAAGATTGATTTCTTAGGGTTGAGAGAAATCCCATATCCTCTACACCTTTGGAAAATTGTTCTTAAGTGTTGGATGTGTTGATCCCTTTTCTTAGAGATAGCGGTTAGATCATTCTAGTAAATCTCAATAAGTTTCCTAATCAAATACCTAAAATCATAATCCATGGCACGCAAGAAAGTATCCCCTACATTGGTTAGTCCAAAGGGAATTCTCAAATACTTATAAGTCCCCCAAGGGGTGGTGAAAGCAGTTTTTAGTTGGTCATCCTCCTTTACCAACACCTGATTATATCCTAAGAAACCATCGAGCATGGACATCATCTATGATCTGGTGACCCTTTGCAGAAGATACTCCATGTTTGGTATAGGATAGTTGTCTTTAAGCGAAGCCTGTTTTTCGTTGCTATGTCAAAGATGGTAAAAGTATTGTATTAATTGGAACGGAAGAGATCGGTTCAAGGAGAATATTCAAAGAAAGACAAAAGTGAAGAAGGAGAGGACCCTCCAAAACCTCCTCCTTCATTTCCATCTTCTTCTTCTTCTTGAAGTACAAGTTCAAATCCCACTTCTACAAGAAAACATTCTCATAAACATAAGCTTGACATGCCATTACTTAAAATTGATGTGAAATTCGAGTTTGCTAGGTATAATGGAGAAGTCAATGATGAGAAGCCCTATAACTGGGTCAGACAGATGGAGGTATATTGCAGTGTGCAACAAATCAATGATGAGGAAACCAACATACCTGGAAAATCTAGTAAATCTCAATAAGTTTCCCGATCATTCCGGTAAATCATTCTGGTAAATCTCAATAAGTTTCCCAATCAAATACCTGAAATCATAATCCATGACACGCTAGAAAGTATCCCCTATGTTGGTTAGTCCAAAGGGAATTCTCAAATACTTATAAGTCCCCCAAGGGGTGGTGAAAGCGGTTTTTAGTTGGTCATCCTCCTTTACCAACACCTGATTATATCCTGAGAAACCATCAAGCATGGACATCATCTATGATATGGTGACCCTTTGTTGAAGATACTCCATGTTTGGTATAGGATAGTTGTCTTTAAGCGAAGCCTGTTTTTCGTTGCTATGTCAGAGATGGTAAAAGTATTGTATTACTTGGAACGGAAGAGATCAGTTCAAGGAGAATATTCAAAGAAAGATAAAAGTGAAGAAGGAGAGGACCCTCCAAAACCTCCTCCATCATTTCCATATTCTTCTTCTTCTTGAAGTACAAGTTCAAATCCTACTTCTACAAGAAAACATTCTCATAAACATAAGCCTGACATGCCATTACTTAAAATTGATGTGAAATTCGAGTTTGCCAGGTATAATGGAGAAGTCAATGATGAGAAGCCCTATAACTGGGTCAGACAGATGGAGGTATATTGCAGTGTGCAACAAATCAATGATGAGGAAACCAACATACCTAGAAAATCTAGTAAATCTCAATAAGTTTCCCGATCATTCTGGTAAATATCAATAAGTTTCCCGATCAAATACCTGAAATCATAATCTATGACACGCTAGAAAGTATCCTCTGCGTTGGTTAGTCCAAAGGGAATTCTCAAATACTTATAAGGCCCCCAAGGGGTGGTGAAAGAAGTTTTTAGTTGGTCATCCTCCTTTACCAACACCTAATTATATCCTGAGAAACCATCAAGCATGGACATCATCTATGATCTGGTGACCCTTTGCATAAGATACTCCATGTTTGGTATAGGATAGTTGTCTTTAAGCGAATCCTGGTTTAAATTTTTGAAATCAATGCATATCCTGATATTACTATTCTTTTTTCTGACAATGACTGGACTAAATAATCAATATAAGTACCTGATAGGCTCAATTATTCCTACCTCAACCATCTTTTGCAACTCCTTTTGGGCTTGTGGGGTAAATTTTGGGTTCATTTTCTTGAGCTTATGTTTGAAGGGTTTTGTGCCTTATTTAAGGGGAATAGCATGTTGTATGATGTCCTCTTGGTAAACCTTCAGATCTTCATAAGACCAAGAGAAAACATCCTTAAATTATCTTATGAGGGAAATCAACTTTTCCCTTTCATCAGGCATTGTTCCTTTTCCAAACTTGACCATATTTAGGGATTCCTCGGTGCCAATATTGAATTCAATGACTTGGTAATCGATTTTTCTTGAAGGCTTCCCCTTATACATGCCATTTCAATCAAAAAGTGTCTCTAGGGGGATGACACCTTTAGGTAAGGGTCCATCAAGTAAATCAATGATTTCAATATTTTTCCTTTCCACCAATAAGTTTATATGGGCTTCTGAGAATTCACCTTCATTCTAGAGAAAACGCAGAATCTGGTTTTCATTATCAAAAGCCTTCCAGTGTTCCAAGTTATCAAGTAGTGAAGGCCTGAAATTTACTTCCACTTTGTAGAGACCAATTTCTTTGAAAAGTTGTAAGGTAGAAGCAGAAACAAAAAGGTTGTCTGCCAAATGATTCTCTTCCATAGGGATGGATTCAATTGAAAAGTTATCAAACTTCTTCATGGCCTCCCATAATACATCTCTGTAGTGTTTTAACCTTGGGTTCTTAGTAGAGAATTTCTTGTTAACCTGTGAAACGATCAAGTCAGAGTCTCCTCTTACGTGTAGGGACTTGATGTTCATATCAATAGAAAGATTAATACATAGGATAAGGGATTCATACTCGATGATGTTGTTTGTGAAGTTAAACTCAAGCTTGTATGAGAACATGGTGGTGTCGTTGTCTAGTGATCTCAAGATTATTCATGTGCTCGATCCTGAGCTTGAGTGCACACCATCAAATTCTAAGCCCCAAGATCCTTCCTTATTTTCTTTGTAAATGAAAAGGGAGTTTTCCAAAATGAAGGTGATGTCAATCCCCTCATCTAGAACCTGATGGGTTATGTTGACGTGATTTACAAAATATTCCTTTTTGGTCTTTTATGGGGAAAAAAATTTCTCCTCACTTTTGATGACACCATTTTCCTTCTCCCTATGCAGCTCTATTAGAATTTGTTGAATATGTTGCAAAAACTCTTCTTCATCCTGCCTTGCTACTCATTTTCTTTCAACCTTCAAAACCGTATTTGTTGGGGAAGTGTTCCTTTTCTTTTCCTAACAGCCTTATCATGCGACCAACAACTTTCTTAGCAGCCTCCTCTTGTTCCCTCTGCAGGTATGTCATGATATTGTGGGGAGGGTATGGTATGACAAAGGCATCTAATTGATTAATCCGAATGATTTCCTCAAGACAATTTTCCTCTTGGCTAAAATACAAGGTTATTTTCTCTTATATCTCACATGCCCTTTCTTAGGCTTCAAACAGAGTTGTAGGGCGTCCCTTTCTGATTAGAACTCTGCAGGGGTGTTTCATGGTTGACATGGAGGACTTGAGGATGGTACTCTGAGAAGATTTTAAATCTTGTGGAAAACTCCCCATGAGGGTATTGAACCTATCATTGAAATCCTTTATATTTCCTCCCAAATTTGTTGTGTAGTTATAGAGTTGATCATAAAGGGATTGGTAATCTTTGTTTTTTTCGAATATTTTGGAAAAACGTTCTTGAAAGAGATCCAAACTCATGATCATTTCTGGAAGAATACTATCATACCATTCCTTAGCCTTTCCAACAAGAGTGTAGGAGAAGATTCTCATCCGGACATCTTCAGGTTGGTCATAGGGTTCAAGGGTGTGGAGGAAGGCATCTAAGTGATATTTGGTTGTAGTGAGGTCATCTCCCGAAAATATAGGGAGCCATTCCTTGAAGTCGCTTGGGCGTTTTTGAGGAGATCCAGGGATCTTTGTCATGTCTAAAGGTTTGTATGTGTCTTTAACCCATGGGATCCATGTAGTACTTGGTGAACTGGGCACAAATGAGAGTGGAGGTCTAGAGGAAGTAGGTGAAGATGGACGGCTAAGAGAGGTAGATGGAAAATCATGGGAAGTGGGAGATGATGGAGGAATAGATTGTTTGGGTGAAGGATTATGATGCTTGGAAGTTTTTTAGGGGTCGGGTAATGCCCCTTTCCGGTATGTCCCATAATGGAGTTGCCAGATGAGCTTTAGGACAAGATTATTAAGGGTGGAAGGGGAACATCCTTCGATTAGAGTCACCAAGAAAGTTATGGGTAAAGGATTTGGTATAGTATCTTTCCAAAGTGTCATTAGGGAATGAAGGAGGATTTAAAATCCTCCCCGACAATGGTGCCAAAATGTTATCACACAAACTGTAGGTTGGGAAAATCATGACCCAATCCATGGGATGGAAAAAACTAAGGGAAAACCTACCAACTATCACCTCAGATAGGTACTCCCATCACTTTAGAGGTGAACTGATCACCTCAAGGGGGGAATATCATGTGACCCTAGGGGGGAATGAGATGGAAAGTGGTACTTATGAATGGATACCCCTGTAGGTCAAGTTTATAAATGGAATAAGGGTTGGGAATGAGTCTCGGTAGTGTTCAAAGGTTTCCAAGAATTTTGATGATATGAAAATGATCTTTTAAAGACTATGGTTAATTTTATGCATGAGTTATTTTACCATTTAGGATTTAAAGAGAAGAAGAAGATTTAATGAAAGAATGTTGAATCCATCATAAATAATGTAGAACAGAAAATGAACATTAAGAACAACAAACCATAATGCCAAAACTTGATAACAGAGTTCAACAAAGTTGCCTACGTCTTCGGGCCTTTGTCTCGGTGGGGGAAGCTATAGTGTCCCCAAGGCTGAGCCCCGTTATAGATCATGATATATGCAATGAATTGTAAATGTGTTCTATAGGCTGGTGAGCCAAGTTTTTTATAAGATGGAAGGCTTATGTGGTTGTTAGGCCAGGAAGCCTAAGTGTTTGAGGGCCAGGAGCCTGTTGTTGTACTTGTATGTATGCAGAATATTCAATAAAATATAAACACCGCGAGGTGCAGACCGACCACGATGAATGAGTGAAGGGGGACTGAGTGTCCAAAGAGTGGGCAAGGAACTAGGGGCTGGAAGGTGGGAAAGGGGCTGAGTGTCGAGCCTAGGGGCTTAGGCCTGGAATAATATTTTAATATTATTTCCTAAAAATCCATGTGCATATTATTTTATCCTAAGTTCCTAGAAAAAAGGAAAGGCGTGTACAGGGAGGCATGTGGATGGAATGCATGTAGTTCTCAGGGTGACAAATGTCCACCCTGACGCATTCAAATAAAATAGAAAGGAACAGCCGTGGGAGGGGGATCTCTCTCGCATTCCATTCGACCCGACTGCCCTGAGCAGGAACCATATGAGCCAGTCTGCACGAGACCTCGTGTATGTCTGTTACAGGGAGGAAGCCTGTGTTGGGTGCTGAAGAATGCATGTTTACCCTTGTTCAGAGCCATGGAGTCTATCTTTGAGAGAAAACTAGTGTGTGCGTTCCCTGAACAAAATGTCCATGTCAATTTTGGGGAAGAGTCTCTGTTTTACCAGGAAAAGTCGAGCGACCTTGTGCGTGGAGCCCTATTCTGAAATCTTGACGGTGAGAACATCTTGTGACTGCTGAACTGGTTCTTGGAAATCCTGTGTCCATTTTCCCTGTGTTTGTTGTGGTACGCAGTTCTGGATTGTGTGAGGCTTGTTGGCTTGTGAGCGACTCCCTCCAGGTGAGAGAGTGCGTAGAGGAAGGAGAGAGCTCCTGGAAGGAACCCTGTAGCTGCCACAGAACCCGGAGACTTCCGGTCCGGTCTGTTCCTGTAACCCAAGGTAAGGGAGACTGGAAGCCGAAGGACTGTCCAGGTGACAGAGAAGGTGCACTCTCCTGGGGTGGAATAGGCATGTGGGGAATGAGGGTCTATGGGCAGTGAGCGTGGGAGATTCCTGGGAGAGCATTCTTCGTGGTGGTTGTGTGTGACTGAATTCCCTATAGCCTCAACCTGAGTCTGGATTCCTTGCCCTGGGGTGGAGCTCAGTCCCACCTCGGGGGTGACCCATTGTTGAGTTGAGGAGAAGTGCGGTCTATGGCTAGGAGGTTCGTGGAAGGCCTGCATTTGGTTGGTGGATTTCTTCACTTTCACAAGATAAGTGTTTAATTATATTTTTACCACATTTTATCATGACTATAATGGATTTGTTATCATGTTTTCCGTTGTGTAAATGAATTACTGTTGAAAGCTATGGATTGTCTAATTATAACAGTAACTATATGTTTATTCTGAGAATTAAAATGTATTTCTTTGCTGTTACACATGTGATTATACAATTCTGTATGTTTTATGTAAAATTCCATGTACAGATCGGTTAGCGAGAGGTTTGAAAGCCTCGGTAGTGAAAAGTGACACTACAATTTGGAGCAAGGTTTCGACACTGAGCCTAGATGGGCCAGTGGAGCAGTCTTTGGATTGAGAATGTGAGGGGAAATTGAGTCGGGAGGACCAATTTCGGACCCTGGTTTGCTCCGAAGCATCAGGGAGACACTTGACGAGTTTTTATTAAGAACTCAAGAAGTATAGTGGTGCTATGAAACCACAGACTAGTGTGGTCTATGGCCATGGGGAGACAGGTCTCTACACCAATGGTGTTATAACCTTAGGATCTATTCGGGAGGGAGGGCGAGCCCTCGTGACCGTTGGATCTGGAAAAATGTGCGTAAGGATTAAAATTCCTTTGGAAATGGCACAGGAGTGTGGAAATTGCGATACGTGAAATCCCGAGTTAGTTAGAAACCGTCTGAGCCGTCAGATCTCGGCCGAAAAACCTGACAGCTGTTGGATCTACTGGGAGGTTTCTGAAGGTTAAACCTCAGAAACTAGGGGCGAAATATCCAAAATAGATCTAAACCGTCCGAAAGACGGAGGACACGTGTCGTGAGATTTCCCATTTCAGGAAATCGGGAATCACGATATCGGGAGTCACGATGTCAGGAGGTCAGGAATTTTCATAGTAAAAGTCCTTGCAATGACCTGAGTCATCCGTCTGAGGAAGGACGTGCGTCACACGATCGTCCAATTCAGAGATCTAGACACTCAGAGTCACATAGGTGAGCGATTTTTTGATCTTGCACTGGGCAAAGTCCCGAGATTTGATCCGAGTCATCTAATAGTTGAGACACATGGTGGAGATCGAGCGACTCGTCGGTATACAGGCTATCAGGGTTTTGAGTTGACAAAGGATTTTGTCATCGGGGAATCAAAAGTCCCGAAGTCCCGAGATTGAATCGAGATTGTCGATTCATTGTGGACACGTGGCAGTAATCCAGGCAATCGGGGAAAGTCCCGATAGAAGAGTCATCCATCGAAAATTGGGGTTCTGGGAATCGCGAATCTTGAGGACACTTGTGTTTTGGCTTTGGAAAGTCTGAAACCCCGATAGGAGGTATGACTGTGGTCGTGTAAAGGGAGGTCATGTGAGCCCCGAGTCTAGCCGGGGGGCTAACGGGATTTAGAGTGCATCGACGTTTGGAAGCCCAAAACCTCGAAAGGATCTGTGCCATAGATCTGAGGAAGATCTGACCGTCGGATTTTTCTAGGAACGAACATGGACACGTGGAGTTGTACCACGTGCCAATGGGGATGAGAAGAGAAGTGAGAAAGGTGGGACCCAATGACGTCGTTGAAAGCGATGTGGACCCTCATGGACTTGCCACGTGCCACCGTGGTAGTGGGCGACAGCTGTGCTGTGGACCCGTAGGGTAGAGTGAGTCAGAATTTCAGAAGTCGGGGTTTGGAGAACAAAGCGGGTTTGAAAGCCTCGTGGGCCGAAACCCCGAAACTTGAAGTCCCGAAATGCCGAGAAGATGGAAGTTCCGAAAACCTGAAGTCCTGGGTACTGAAACTCAAGGTCCCGAAAGTCCCGAAATATCAAAAATTGAAGTTTCAGACACTCAAAAAACACAGAGCTGAATAGAGCTCAGAAAATTCGTGAAATTGAAACACTTTATTAAACATCGATGGTTATGAAATATGATGAATTGTCAAGAGACGAAGGCTCAACAAATTCGAGTCGTCTGCGTATTAGATTGCAGAAGGCTAATGAGTGCCAGAACAGTATGGAAATTGCCGCAAAATGCAAAAAATAAAAATAAAAATATAAGAGATACATAATACTTCCAGTTCAAGAAAATTATTAAAACCGAAATGTCTTTTATTTTGTTCGAACTGGCTTATAAATATTGTGGATTGTTCATGAAGGTTTAATGGCCTGACAAATTTCAAATTTAATTGCACAGAGTGCGTGTGCAGATTTCAACGAAGGCCAGGACCCTAGTTAATCAACACCGAGTATGGAGTGGGGAAAAGTGCAGTTTACCCCTAAAATAGAAGATGAACGAGAAGGAAAGTTGAAGGGAGTGAGAAAATGCCAAGGCATCCACCCATGGAGTGTTGGGGTTGTAAAGGGAATCATAGGTACAAAGACTACCCCCACAGAAAAGACAAAGCAATAACTGTCCATACTGTTCAGCAAGATGAAACAATGGAGGATAGGGGCAACAGAATGTCGAAGATATATGCAGCCCTGGACAATAAGTAAGCAAAATTTCAATCACACATGATTGAAGTGGAAGGTATGATCAACAACTGACCACTTTTTATTTTAATTGATTCAGGGGCTAGCCATAGTTATGTAGATCCTAGAGTGGTGGAAATTTTGCGTCTAACAAGAAGCAACATGAGAAGTCTTGGTTAGTACAGTTAGCCACAGGGACCAAGAGGAAGGTCATTGAATTGGTTAAGTCCTGTTCAGTGGAAATGAAAGAAATGAGCACTAAGGCTGAATTGAACATTCTACCTTTAGGCTCATATAATTTCTTAATTGGGATGGAATGGTTGGACCAGCACCATGCCCTTCTAGATTGTCGTAACAAGAGATTCACATGTCTGGACGAAGAGGGAAATCAAGTAACAGTTCAAGGAATTCCCAGAGCCATGGCTGTTAGAGAAATCTCAGCCATGCAGCTGAAGAAATGTTACCAGAAAGGCTGCCAATTATTTGCAGCCCGGGTGGAAGAAGTATTCCAAAATGTGGTCTCGAATATGGAAGACCACATGGTGCTCAAAGAGTTTGAGGACATGTTTCAGAAGGTGCCTGGACTACCCCCAAAGAGGGACATCGATTTTTCTATAAATCTGATGCCTGGAGCAGCTCCAATTTCAAAGGCTCCTTGTAGAATGAGCACACCAGAGCTGAAAGAGTTGCAACTGCAGCTTGAAGAGCTATTAAAGAAAGGTTACATTCATCCCAGCATGTCATCGTGGGGAGCCCCAGTCCTATTCGTGAAGAAGAAGGATGGGACGATGAGGCTGTGCATTGACTTTCGACAGTTGAATAAAGTCACTGTCAAGAACAAATATCCTCTGCCAAGGATTAATGATCTTTTTGATCAGTTGAAGGATGTGAAAGTATTTTCGAAAATATATCTTCGATATGGATATCATCAAGTAAGGATAAAAGATGAAGACATCAATAGGACCACCTTTAGAACAAGGTACGGTCACTATGAATTTACAGTGGTGCCGTTTGGATTGTCCAACGTGCCTACTGTCTTCATGTGCTTAATGAATGGAGTGTTCAGAAATTATCTGGACAAGTTTGTCATAGTATTCTTAGACAATATCTTGGTGTATTCCCAGACAGAGGAAGAACATGAACAACACCTTAGAATGGTGCTGCAGGTGTTGAGAGAACACCATCTGTACGCAAAACTGAGCAAGTGCTCATTTTACCAAAAACAGATCCATTACTTGGGACACATTATATCAGAGGAGGGGATCGTTGTGGATCCTGAGAAGGTACAGGCCATTCAATAATGGCCAGCACCAAGAAATGTGGCGGAATTAAGATCTTTTATGGGTCTGGCAGACTATTATAGGAGGTTCATAGCCAGATTCTCAAGGATAGCGCATGCTATCACTTCCTTGCAAAGGAAGGAGAAGAAATTTCAGTGGACTAATGAATGTGAGAGCAGCTTCCAACGACTGAAGAAAATGCTCACTAGTGCTCCAATCCTGAAGATTGTAGATCCAAACAAGGATTACATAGTGTGCACAGATGCGTGTAAGGAGGGGCTGGGAGGAGTTCTCAGCCAAGAAGGATTTGTAGTTTGCTATGAATCCCGAAAGTTGAAGGAACATGAGAAGAATTATGCCACTCATGATTTGGAGCTGGCAACAATCGTCCACGCCCTGAGGAAATGGAGACATTACCTCATGGGCAAGAAATTCAAATTAAGAACAGACCACAATGGTCTGAAATATTTATTTGATCAGCCAACCTTAAATGCCAGGCAAATTAGATGGCTGGAATTTCTGTGTGAATATGAATTTGATATCAAGCATATCAAAGGGAAAGAAAATAAGGTGGCTGATGCACTCAGCAGAAAAGTGCACGAATTACATGCTACAACCATTAGCATGTACAGAACTGAGATTAAAGACATAATTCTTGAAGCTGCAAATGCTGATTTGCAGTACAAAAGACTTGTAGCAAACCTACAACAGCATGAGAAACCACAAACCAAGGAAAGTTACACCTTGGGAACTGATGGTTTACTTCTGCATAAGAACATAGTATATGTACCCAATGTCCAAGAATTGAAGCTGGAAATTCTAAAAGAGATGCATAACGTGACTTATGTTGGACATCATGGATATCAAAAGACTGTGGCAGTAGTCAAAAGCCATTATTTTTGGCTGGGTTTGAAGAAAGAAATTGTTGAATACATCACTAGATGTATGGAGTGCCAAAAGGTTAAGGTTGAGAGTAGACACCCAGCAGGGTTGTTGCAGCCTTTACCTATTTCTGAGTGGAAATGGGACGTGGTAACAATGGATTTTATCACAGGATTGCCCAGAACAAGCAAGCAACATGATTCAATCATGGTGGTGGTCGACAAGCTTACTAAAGCTGTCCATTTTATTCCACTGAAAACCACCCACAGAGCAGCAGATGTTGCTGATATCTTTTTAAAAGAATTTGAACGCTTGCATGGAATTCCTAAGACAATTGTGTTTGACAGGGACCCGAAATTCACTTCGAATTTCTGGAAAGGACTGTTCAAAGGATTCGGAACGAATCTGAACTTTAGTACAGCGTATCATCCTGAGTCTGATGGATGGACAGAGAGAGTAAATAGAGTAATAGAAGACATGCTGAGAATGTATGTAATGGATAAACCATCAAGGTGGGAAGACTACATGCATTTGGTAGAATTCGCCTACAATAATGGGTATCATACATCTCTGAAGATGAGTCCATTCGAAGCACTTTATGGAAGAAAGTGCAACACTCTAGTGAGCTGGGATAATCCAACTGATAGGGTAGTAGTTGGACCTGAACTACTCAAAGAGATGGAAGATCAAATGATAAAAATCAAATAGAATCTGAAAGCTGCCCAGGAAAGGCAGAAAAGTTACGCTAATAGTAACAGAACCCATAGAGAATTCAAGTGGGTGACCATGTTTTCTTGAAAGTGAAAACTAACAGGAGTTCCCTGAAGCTGGGAAGTTGCGCCAAGTTGGCAGCAAGATTTTGTGGGCCATTCGAGATCCTGGAAAGGATTGGGCCAGTTGCATACATGCTTGCATTACCTGCATCTATGACTATACATAATGTGTTTCATGTTTCACTGCTTAAGAAATATGTACCTGATGCTAATCATGTTATCGATTGGACTGTGATTTAGGTGGAACCAAAAGGTGTCCTGCAAGTACATCCTGTACGCATATTGGACAGGAAAAGCAAACAGCTCCAGAATCGAGCTATAGAGCTTGTAAAGGTCCAATGGACCTGGTACGGTCTTGAGGATGCGACATGGGAGCATGAAGATGTTATGCGGGCAGAGTACCCGCACCTTTTTGAAAATTTTGAAGAACTTGCAAATGCGATGTAAAGTTGCACTGAGGACAGTGAAAAAATAAGGGGAGGGGGATTGTAGTGTCCCCAAGGCCGAGCCCCGTTACAGATCATGATATATGCAATGAATTGTAAATGTGTTCTATAGGCTGGTGAGCCAAGTTTTGTATAAGCTGGAA
>ML777347.1:447694-472133 GCA_009831015.1 Picea engelmannii
AGGGGAGGGGGATTGTAGTGTCCCCAAGGCCGAGCCCCGTTACAGATCATGATATATGCAATGAATTGTAAATGTGTTCTATAGGCTGGTGAGCCAAGTTTTGTATAAGCTGGAAGGCTTATGTGGTTGTTAGGCCAGGAAGCTTAAGTGTTCGAGGGCCAGGAGCCTGCTGTTGTACTTGTATGTATGCAGAATATTCAATAAAATATAAACACCGCCAGGTGCAGACCGACCACGATGAATGAGTGAAGGGGGACTGAGCGTCCATAGACTGGGCAAGGAACTAGGGGCTCGAAGGTGGGAAAGGGGCTAAGTGTTGAGCCTAGGGGCTTAGGCCTGGAATAATATTTTAATATTATTTCCTAAAAATCCATGTGCATATTATTTTATCCTAAGTTCCTAGAAAAAAGGAAAGGCATGTACAGGGAGGCATGCGGATGGAACGCATGCAGTTCCCAGGGTGACAAATGTCCACCCTGATGCATGCAAATAAAACAAAAAGGAACAACCGTGGGAGGGGGATCTCTCTCACATTCCATTTGACCCGACTGCCCTGAGCAGGAACCGTATGAGCCAGTCTGCAAGAGACCTCGTGTATGTTTGTTACAGGGAGGAAGCCTATGTTGGGTGCTGAAGAATGCGTGTTTACCCTTGTTCAAAGCCGTGGAGTCTGTCTGTGAGAGAAAACTAGTGTGTGTGTTCCCTGAATGAAATGTCCATGTCAATTTCGGGGAAGAGTCTTTGTTTGCCCAGGAAAAGATGAGAAAGCTTGTGCGTGGAGCCCTATTCTGAAATCTTGATGGTGAGAACATCCTGTGACTGCTGAATCGATTCTTGGGAAGCCTATGTCCATTTTCCCTATGTTTGTTGTGGCACGTAGTTATGGACTGCGTGAGGCTTGTTGGCCTATGAGTGACTCCCTCCAGGTGAGAGAGTGCGCAGAGGAAGGAGAGAGCTTCTGGAAGGAACCCTGTAGCTACCACAGAACCCGGAGACTTCCAGTCCGTTCTGTTCCTATAACCCAAGGTAAGGGAGACTGGCAGCCGAAGGACTGTCCAGGTGACAAAGAAGGTGCACTCTCCTGGGGTGGAATAGGCATGTGGGGAATGAGGGTCTGTGGGCAGTGAGCGTGGGAGATTCCTGGGAGAGAATTCTTCCTGGTGGTTGTGTGTGACTGAATTCCCTATAACCTCAGCCTAAGTCTGGATTCCTTGCCCTGGGGTGGAGCTCAGTCCCAGCTCGAGGGTGACCCACTGTTGAGTTGAGGAGTAGTGCGGTCTACGGATGGGAGGTTCGTGGAAGGTCTGCATTTGGTTGGTGGATTTATTCACTGTCACAAGATAAGTGTTTAATTATATTTTTACCACATTTTATCATAACTATACTGGATTTGTTATCATGTTTTCTGCTGTGTAAATGAATTACTGTTGAAAGCTATGGATTGTCTAATTATAACAGTAACTATGTGTTTATTCTGAGAATTAAAATGTATTTATTTGTTGTTACGCATGTGATTATACAATTCTGTATGTTTTATGTAAAAGTCCATGTACAGATTGGTTAGCGAGAGGTTTGAAAGCCTCGATAGTGAAAAGTGACACTACAGAGGCTTTCTTATTAATATTCAATGCTTCAAAAGTACATAAAATGTACATAAATTGGATTAAAAATTGGTCTGGATGTGTTCTTCATGACCTCAAGAATCCAACACAACCGATGATACTGAAAAATATGGAGTAGAACTCTCGAAAATGGCCTCCAAAGATCGCTTCTTCAATGGCTTCCCTGCATAAAAATGGCTTGAACTTCACAGATTCTTCATCATTTTGTTGTTCTAAACTTTTTTTCCATGGAAAATAGGCTTGTTTAAGTATATTTGGATTTGGGGACTGAAATACAACTTCCCCCCGTGATTTGGGCCTCTTCCTAGGCTCAGATCCCCAAAATTAGGTCCAAAATCCCTTCAAATAGAACTAAAAATCATCAAAAATCCACTTTCCAAAGTTTAAAAGCCACTCCTGGAAAATTATTGGGCGCACACCCCCTTCCTTCAGGCTCTTGGTCATTTGGAATTTCCATATGGCTGAGCACCAAGCCATGCTGCTAAACTTTCGACACCTTGGTCGTATGAGCACCCATGTGGCCAATGCCAGGCGCCCTTGTCCTTGTCCTCTACCCCGGGTCCCCTGCTCCTAGTCACATGGAAGGTATGTTTCCATGCACTAGTTGGTAAGGCTTGGTCCTTGGACCCTTGGTCCAGCACCTTGGTCATCGGGCTAGCCCCACCGACCGGGCGCTTATCCCCCAAATCTCGCACAACATCACCTTAAAACTAATATGTCCCACATGGTTTAACAAGGAACATACCCACCCTAGTGGCTAGCAGAAGATTTTTTATGTCATTTCATGTGGATAGGTTATGGGTTTGAAACTACCGGAGTTCAAAAAAAATTGACTCATGCCTTACTGGCCCGATCCAAGGTGCCACATGGCGCCCTGTGATTGGGCCATGAGTCGCCACTTCATTGGCCCAAGCCATGTCAATTTCCTAGTGGAATGCCATGTCACCTACTCTGTGAGTTGTACAGTCAGTGCCAGCTCACGACAGTACTGACATGTGTCTTGTTGTCACTGGCCCACTTCACATCTGTACCACCACATGTCACTTTCGTACAGTGCCACATGTCATATTTTTAGTGTTCCAAATCACCCCTGAAAATGCCAAATATGGCTGCCACGTGGAACGTCCTAGTGTTTCCATGTGTCCTGCTGATGACAACATGACGCACTCTTGACATCATCTTCCACATCAGTTTTACGAACTTTGACCAATTGACTTTGACCTTTGACTTTTTTTGCTTATTGGGAAAAAACTTCAGATCGTGATAACTTCGCCATATAGAGTCCATTTTCAAAAAAGGATATACTTCCAGAATCGACACGATGAGAACTACATGATGGCATTGGTTTCGTTTGAATCCGAGAACTTTTATTTTTTGGATCCATTTGGATCACACCTCCCCACTGAGACCTTTTGGTCCTCCAAAAGGATATTAACCAAACATAAAGTGTGGGATAGGCCTCCCCACTTGTCCTTTGTCTATTAAATTTGTCATGTGCACCTGTCGCATCACAATCAATTGCATAATAACCATGACAATTGAACACATATTGTTAGCCATTTTCATTTGTTCACATCTTTCTGAACCCACTACCATCCATGTAGAAAACATTAGCAGCTATAACCATATCAGAAACATGACTGAAAATGAACCAACATGTATGTTCTTCTCTACAAGCTTGCATGGCAAAAACTCATCTTGAAGCAAAGTATGGCTAGATCTATATGCTACAACCATTTTACTTTCATGCTTGAGATCAACTACTTTACTTGGCACAATTATAGGTATGTTGTTTTCATATGTTACCTTTCTTAATTGTTCCATCCTCAGTAGATTCTGATTTTCTTTTATATGATGAGCATGTACAACATATTTAGTTCCCTTATTAAACAAGTGATATTGATTATGTTCCCTGAAGAAGATTTATTTGTGATCATATAAATAAGGGCTTCCTAGGACCATTCCACATTCATTTAGTGGCACCACATCACATGTTACCTCATCCACAAAATTTGATGAAGTTGCAAACCTTAAAGTTCATTGCTTTGTTATGGGAAATTTATGATTGTTGCTTATCCATTTAAGTGAGTAAGGTTTATGATGTAAATTAGTTGTCAATCTCAATTGTTTAACCACTTCCTATGAAATTAAGTTAGATTCAGATCCACTATCTAACAATGTATCGATCTTAGTATGTTTCATTATGACCCTTATATGAAACAATTTGCATCTATATTCATAATCATCACTTGACAAACCAATTGTTGTGATCTTATTCTCATCACCTAAGTCTGACGCCAAGTTTGTTGGATGTGTTGTTGCCCCAACTTTTTTCCTCCCTTTCCTCTCTTTGAACCACTTTGGTTTCTTCTCTGGGTGCAATTTCCAGCAATGTTCATCATCGTGCCCTTCTTTCTTGCAATGCTTGCAAGAGAGCTTCTCTTCCTTCACTATCGTTGAGTTTTCTTTCTTCCCATTCCCTTTTCCTTTGCCTTCTTTCCTTGAAGATGATTCCCCTGATACACCAACTCCATTTTTCCCTGCTTCAATATACGTTGCTTGGACAAAAACCTCATCAATATTAGTAGGTCCAAACATAAATATTGTATTACGAATGTGTAGGAAAACCTCCTATATACTTCATAAGAGTTTCTTGTGTATGTAATGAAATATCTAACATCAAAGCCATCTTACAAAATTCATTTGTGTATTCTTCTACCGATTGTTCTTTTCTTAATTTAAGACTTTGCCATTCAATTAAAGCCTTCTCCTTATACCCCAAAGGATAGAAATGTTTCCTAAGTGAAAAAATAAAATCCTTCCATGATGAGAATACATTACCAATTTGTTGAGTACCATGCTGCAACTTACTCTACCACCAACCTGCAAGACAAAGCGATGCCAATTTGATGTTGGTTGCCTCATCATTGATTTGTTTCACACTGTAATATACCTCCATCTGTCTGACCCAGTTTTAGGGCTTCTCATCATTGACTTCTCCATTATACCTGGCAAACTCGAATTTCACATCAATTTTAAGTAATGGCATGTCAGGCTTATGTTTATGAGAATGTTTTCTTGTAGAAGTAGGATTTGAACTTTTACTTCAAGAAGAAGAAGAAGATGGAAATGAAAGAGGTTTTGGAGGAGGTTTTGGAGGGTCCTCTCCTTGTTCACTTTTGTCTTTCTTTGAATATTCTCCTTGAACCAATCTCTTCCATTCCAAGTAATACAATACTTTTACCATCTCCGACATAGCAACAAAAACCAGGCTTTGATTAAAGACAACTATCCTATACCAAACATGGAGTATCTTCTGCAAAGGGTCACCAGATCATAGATGATGTTCATGCTTGATGGTTTCTTAGGATATAATCAGGTGTTGGTAAAGGAGGATGACCAACTAAAAACTGCTTTCACCACCCCTTGGGGGACTAATAAGTATTTGAGAATTCCCTTTTGACTAACCAACGTAGGGGATACTTTCTAGCGTGCCCTGGATTATGATTTCAGGTATTTGATCAGGAAACTTATCGAGATTTACCAGAATGATGTAACCGCTATCTCTAAGAAAAGGGCTCAACACATCCAACACTTAAGAACAATTTTCCAAAGGTGCAGAGAATATGGGATTTCTCTCAACCCAAAGAAATCAATATTTGCTATGGATAAAGGAAAGTTACTAGGTCCTATTATCTCTAAAGATGGAATCTCAATAGATCCTTCCAGGATTGAATCTATCAAAAAAATCCCTCTCCCTAGGACAAGAAATCCTTGTAGTCTTTCTTTGGACAAATTGACTTCGTAAGGAGGTTCATTCTGAACTTTGTTGAAATTGTTAAACCCCTTAATAGATTATTAAAGAAGGATGCACATTTCAAATGGGACAACAAAGGTAATTTATATTTCCAATGTATCAAGGAAGCGATAACTATCGTGCAAGTCCTGGTCAGTCCCAATTTTGCTAAGGACTTCATCATATTCTCCTCCACTTCAAAGGACACCATCGCAAGAGTTATGTTGCAAAACAATGATGAGGGGGAAGAACAACTAATTGCCTTCATGAGAAAGAACCTTAGGGACTCAGAGCTGAATTACACCATTATGAAAAAATAAGCCTACTCTCTTGTCAAGTCTCTCAAGCATTTTCGAACTTATGTGGGATACCACAAGATCAAAGATTTTGTCCCTTACCCCGTTGTAAAACATTTTTTATCACAACATGATTATCTTGGATCAAGAGGGAAATGGGTGTCACGGATACATAAATATGACTTGGAGATCAAACCATTCAAGATAATCAAAGGCTAAGGGTTGGATAAGATGTTGACAGAAAGCAATCAAGAATCCATCAAGATGGGAGAGAAGGAAAAAATCAATAAAACAATATGATTTTAGTATTTTGGCCTTGTCGGCCTTTTTATGACCTAAAAGTGAAATTTGCTCATGGTACTGCATAAATTGAGGGTTTTTACCTTCATTTTTTCATCATATCTCACTCACTCATTAGTGAGGTCTGAAATTTGTGCTACACTTGGAGTTCTTGGCTGAAATTGTGAGGTGCACTTGTTGAAGGAAGTCTTTTATTGGCATTTTTGCATTTCTCTTGGTGGAATGTGTTACAACTAGGGTTTTCTATGTTATTTCTTGGTGAAATGTGAGTAAATTTCTGCAAAACTTGTTAATTGAATGGTTGTATTGTTATTTCTTGCATATATTGTTGTAATTTTTTGAAGAAACCCTAGGTGACAAGAACACATAGAAGGTCCTTGTCTCATGTCGCCACCAAAGTCTTAGCCATTTTTTTGGTTGAAGTGAGATAGAGCCTTGCCTTAGAAACACTCTACTCTTTCTAGCACTTGTTGAAGAGGATTGAGCCTTGCCTTAGCAACACTGAAATATATATTCTCCTTTGTTAGTCGTTTTACCTTATTGAAGCTAAGAAGGAGAAAACACATCAAGGCCTAGTTCCCCTACACCTTGGTGAACTGATTTTCCCTAGGTTTTTCTTAGTAAAGCCTTGCCATAGAAACACGTTGCTTGCAAACCTTCTTTTCTTGGTTTTATGCAATTCTTTGATCTAGCCATTTTTCCATTGAGCTAAGGAAGGAGGAGAGAGCACTGAGGCCTAGTTCCCCTACACCAAAGTGAGCCTCTCTCCCCTAGGGTTTCAACCCTGAGGACTTTCCATAGCAACATCTCAAGGTCTAACCCTCTCATCCTTAGTCTTCTATTATCTTTAATCCTTCAACTTCTGCGTCCTCCATTTGACTCCATTTACCCTAGGAACACACTGATCTAAGGCCTAGCGTGTGAGTACTGTGATCAAAACAACTTTTAATATTTCGAACAAAACCTTAACTATTCTAACCCTAGCCTAATACTAACCCTACTAATTAATTGTTGTTGTAATCCTTTTTCTATTAACATCATTGTGAAGCCATCGTTTTACTTGTTGTTGGGCTCTAAAGATGTCTTAAAAAAAACCTTAGTTTAACATTAATTTATCAACCAGGAGATTCATCTTTTATCTCAAGAATATCAGCAAAGTCTATGCAGGTAGCCTAAAATTGTGTAGCTAAACCAAATCTAAGTTCATCAACAATCAAGTTCCTCAAACGTTCACCAAATATTCTAAGAACTAAATGGAATTGAAATCTGATCACTAAGATGCTATAAAATGGAAAGGAACTAATTAATCTATTGAATTCACTTAACTAAAAAGCAGTAACTAAATCTAAGTAAGGACTTGCAAGATTAACTATTAACTATGAATTTTGATTACTGGAAAGGAAATGACGAATTACTCTACCTACAGAAAGAAGCAATAATTGTAATCTAATTGGAAAGGACAACTAATGTAACTTTTACCGAAAGGAACAACTATTGTAACTTTAACCGAAAGGAACAACTATTGTAACTTTAACCGAAAGAAACAACAATCGTAAATCTAAGGAAAAGGAACAACATGGATGAAAATGTGAGGAATTGTCAAGCAACAATCTTCAAAAATGGAAATCATAAGGACAATCATTAATACTTGAGGGAAATGTCTATCTTCTATATGCAAACAATCATAAAATCATTAACACACTTATGCATTTATCCTTGGCTATTGTAAAAGAGATCTGAATCACAAAATAGAAATCAAACTCTGAACTGATACAATTACAGAACGAGGTAGTAGCTCCTTTAGACTGGGCCCTCGGTCTTCAGAAGTACTACTACAAGAAAATCAAAACGCAGGGATGATAGAAACACTCAAAACTTTCATTGATTCCATAACTAGCGAAACATTTACAACAATTGCTTGCGCAGAGCAATTCTCTATTCTGAGTCTTTGAATGCAATTTTTTCTATATCCTTTTTGAACCTATTACCCTCTTATATATTACAATAGTATGGGTAAATCAAGCTATCCCGAGGATCGAAATATCCTCAGGATTGCTTTACTATTATAAAGTTACATCATAGAGAATTGATTATCTCAAAAACTGCTTTGAGCCTAAAAAGTCTTCAACTCCCAACAACTCGTGCATACCCAAATCTCTTTGGTTATCTTTGACAACTATTTTATCCAATTCTGCAGAAAAATCAAACCATTCCAATCGTAATTTAGAATCTATTTAATAAAACTTCAATAACAACTCTAATAGACGTATTAATCATGTTCTTTCCTATTTATCCCTAATTATTTGAAAAGTCAATCAGAATGATATCATAAACTGTGGACAAAAGGGGGATATTTATACCTTTTTCATAACCCAACACTTGTGAGCAGTTGAATGGTTATTTAAGGCATAATTAAAACGAAGCGTTATTTTTTAAATTGAATGCCACGTTCCTTTAGCATTTATTGAAGAAGTAATATTGTGCATTGTTGCTATTTTATAAACATTGACTTCATCAATTTTTATTTCTCAATTTCTTATATATCAGATAGTCATTGATTACATGAAGTACTAACCAAGCAAGTAAGCTTGCATATATATATTTCTTGTTGCTTTGTCTCGGGCAGGTACATCTCCTTTTGGTTATACTTCTCTTTATTGGCTGGTTAGCCAGACTATCTGCTCGGTGATGAATTGTGAAGGGGGAATTTATATTTTATCCTATAATCCATTGCCTTCTCAAAACCCCAGGTCATTGGGGACATCTCCCCTGGGCCTTACCTCCCTAAATAGAAAGAACCTTCCTATCGAGGTGACATTGGGTGGGATTGGTTCAGTTACGCCAGTTTTCCTCTTCACATCTATATTTTATCCTAACTACAAACTGTGCTATAACATTTTGGCATCATTTTTGGGTAACACTGAGTCAAACTGTCCTCAAAGATGACAACTTTTCGGTAAGCCTTACCTCTAGAGTCATTTATTTTACAAGCTTACTTGGCGACTCCACTTAGGGTGGTTTCCCTTATATTTTGATAGTTTCAAGAAAATTATCTGGCGACTCCATTGATGACAAAGCCAACTATGACTTCACAATGGGATCTGGGAAACTACAAGCCTTTAGAAATGAGTAAAATCTCAGGATACCCTAGACAAATGCCCCTAAGGTATGAAAAATGGCTCCCTAGATTCACTGGTAGGGATGGAGAAAGACCTGACTATCACATGAGTAATTTTTGGGCTTTCATTCAGCTCCACCCTATCAGTGATGATGCTAAAGACTTGGTAATGAAGATCTTCTCTGCCACTCTGCATGGAAATTCTAGAAGATGGTATGATAATCTTCCAGCTGCTAGCATTACATCTATGGATCAGTTAGAAGAAACCTTTCTCATGAGTTGGGGCATGAAATTGGAAGATATCCAGTTACTACTTAAGAGGCTCGAATGCATGAGACAAACAAAGGATGACACTGTCAAGGCCTTCGATATTAGGTTTCAAATGTTGCTATTACAGATTCCTAGAATCCATTACCCTGAAGACAAGTACATCATGTATCTCTATACCAATGAATTTATGGGACATTTAAGCTTTCTCCTCAGCAAAAAGCATCTGAAAACCCTCAAAGAAGCGTATAACATGGCTATAAAAATTGAGGCAAATATCTCCTTGTTCAAGGAAGGATGTTCTTCTACCTCGGATGCCTTTAGTCTAGAAAGATTAGTTTCCCTTGACGTCTTTACTAAAAATTCACAAGAAAGAAGGGAACAAGTTTTTAACCAGCAGAATGAAGACATGGTTGAGGAGTTGGAACCAGAGAAAATTGACAAAGTACCAACCTACGCTCCTCCCTCTGATGAAGAAATACATGAACCATTTCCTCTTGCACAACAAAAAGACAATGAGGTTAGTTTCTTTCCTTTTCAGGATTCTGATGACACCTTGTTCCATGATTCCGAAAATGAAGGAGAAATGGAAGCCTTGAACAAAGTTACTTGCTGTATAATTGAAGAAGAAGGGGCAATTCATGAGGATTAAACAATGACACATGTTGAAGAAACCCAAGCCCTTAGAGCTCCTGCACAAGAAGAAACAGTAATTTACCCTCCTCCCCGAGATTTCGATGATTTTTTACTTTATGATGAGGGAGATGAGGAGGAGGTGAATGAGTTTTCAAATCTTTCAAATCCTGCATGTTATGATATAGACAGTGACATAGTTGATAACATTGATGAGTTCATACATGTCGGGAGACATAGGTGGGATGTAGTTGGATGTGATTTGGATCCCATCTATGACACTATTGGCAGCCCTTTCGCATTTTTATTCTATCCTTATAAGTTGCCTACACAAGTGTTTTGGAACCCTTGATTCTCGTCGATTTTTTGAATAAAACAACATGATTATTTTGCGCATTCGCACACTTGCCTTTTGTTTTTGTTTTCACGACTACAAGCATGAAAACCTTGGTTCGAAGTCATGTCGATGGCATTAAAATTGTCACTGGATTATTATGGTTACTCTTGTTTATGTGATCGTCTAACCTCTAACTCAATGATGGTCACACGGTTGGCAAGACACCAAATTTTTACCCACTTTTCATTTTCTATGAATATGAATTCATTTTATTAAGTTTGTGATGCAATGGTATTCTAGTGATTGTGATTGAGTCCTTGATACAACGGTGGTTTGATATTCTATTGTATTTGGTCAAATTCTTTGGTGCTAATGGTTTCATAACAACGCATTAACATTTTGATTAGACCTGTGGTGCAATGGTTTTATACAACGCATAATTTTTATGGTCAAACCTTTGGTGCTAAAATTGAAATATTGCCTTGTTTTAAATCATAAAACACTATTGCTTGTGCAAATGTTTGGGTCGACTTATCATGGTTTTTAATAGTTGTTTGATTGGCATTGTTTTTAACACACATCAATAGTGATTTGAATCACCATAGCGCTATCGATTGTACATTTGATATGAATGTTTTGCATGGGTTTGTTTCATTCCACCACCCTCGCACACTTAGGCATTAATGCCTGCCTTGTATCTTAGATTACCTTTGTTGGTTTCGGGGAAGCCTGTGAGCTTGCAGTCCTGCGTATACCCTGTCCAAACCCTTGTCCATTTACCTTTCTCACTGTGTGTTCTGTCCTATGGCACCTGTGGTGCGCATAGAACCTAATGGCATCCAAACGCTACTGCTATTCGACAATGCTTGTGAAGATTTGGAGAATAGTGGCTGGCTAGTTTTTATCCAAAAATTTGAGGGTTTTAACCTCACGGTCGCCCAATAGTTTGCCCTCACATTCGACGGATGTAGGGCCAAGGTTGGAGACATACATCTTGAACTGGATGAGGAATTCCTCAGCTCAGCTACAGGTTCACCAGCTAAAGGACAGAGGTGGTTTAAGAATTCAAAAGTGGATAAAATCCCATGGCTACTCCTATTCACATCAAGGAAAATTGTTAGTTGTGATAGAGGTATGCCTATCACTGCCCTCAAGTCCAGATGGCATGATCTATTAGCCATTGTTAAGAAATTCGTGACTTGCGAAGGTCGTTATGGTTTAGTGTTTCTTTACCATCTTCGCTTTCTTATGAATTTTATAGACTACCCTCTGAATATGCCTCACTATCTCCTACGCAGCTTGTATAAAATGTCCAAGCGATTTAAGCGGGAAAAGGCTGATTCTAGCCTCTTCCATCACTACTTGATCAAAATCGTGATTGTTCATCATTTGAGCCTTAGTGGTGAATATTGTCAAGACTTCCTATCAAGGAATGGCTTTACCACCCATGAATGTGTTCAAGTGGACAAGGCTATGGTCACCAAAACCCTGGTTGGGCCTGCCATGCCATCTCCTACCCTTCTACCCTCTGAGAAACCCTCGAATTGCCCCAACATTAACATACCCGATACCAAGGCCGAATCGTTTTCTGAAGACAATACTAAGACCTTTAAGAGGCCTGTAAGGAAGAAGGGAAAGGGTAACACTGATGCCAATAGTAAGGGAAAGAAGAATGCACGATGGATATCTAGATGTGCTCGGAACAAGCCCAAACAAAATGTAGACCAAAAGCCTATTGTTTTGAGCGAGGATTCAGAATCTGAGATTGAATGCTTCTTGACCAAGGAATACCCTTATTCACATGACCTCTATTCTGTGGAGCTCTATGAATACATTTCCAACCTACCCCCGTGCCTCAAGAATGACTCTAGCTTCCCGGGAATTAAGTTTGACAGTGGAACCCCTAGTAACTTGAAAGAACCCTCACCTGTAATGCCAAGGCCCGATCAACCACCATGTACTCAATGCAATTCTTGGCTTGAACGTTACTACATGGATGTTCCTCTGTTGCAATCTAAAATTAAATCATTGGAGGAATGAGTTACTGTGTTGTCAAAAGAAAGAGACAGGCTACAAGCCAACAAGAAGAAACAAAAGACTACGGGTTCAATTGTCTTCAGAAATGTTGAGGCAGCAACTACCTTTGTCAACTCAAAGTTATCCTGACCGAATCACTTTTCGACAGCCCATGTATGGTATTTCAACATCGATTTTTGAATTATTTGGTTAGTCGATTGTGTTCGCTCCCAATTAGTTCTGTTTGTTTGAATAGATTCAAAAACGATTCTGTTTACTTTGAATTACGAGGAATGATTTCATTTTTGTACTTGAATTAGCACAAAAGATTTCGTTTTGAATTATGTTTGCATTGAATATTTGTTTGCTAAAATCGAATATACCTATGTTTTGATTGAACTGATTTAATACGATTTTATTGCTCTTGAATTAGTATAACGATTGTGTTTGCTCTGAGTTAGTTCGATTCAGTATTGTTTGGTTTGATTTTGAAACGATTTTGTATGTTTGAATTAGCATAGTCATTTGTGTATGAGTTGGATTAGTATCAAAGATTGGTTTGGTAAATAGAATGTAATCTAATGATTAAAAAAAACAATTCTGTTAGTTTTGGATTCAAAAATGATTCTGTTAAGTTTTGGATTGGCATATTGTGTCTCTATTGAATTCGTACCAAAGATTTGTTTGATATTCATTTATAGTCTGTTTCGATTGAAATGGATTCAATTATGATTTCATTTGTTCTCAATTTGCATAAAAGTTTTGGTTTGTTGTGGCGTGAATGATTTGATTTGTTTTGAATTAGTCGAATATATTTCTGTTATCATTTGGATTAATTTAAAATGATTTTGTTTGTAAATATGAATAGCTACAGAATCGTGAGATTCTGTAGCTAGTCTTAAAATTTAGATTTTTGTTAATTTTACAAATAAAACATTATCTAAACTTGTGTATTCTTTTCCACTTACAGGTGCATACGAATTTCAATGGGAAATTGGACATACTGTGGCAGTTTAGAACATGTTTTTTATTATATAGTTTTGTTTTAAGTTGTTAGCCTTAGGAAGAAATAGAGATTTGGGAGATTGTTCCTAGATTTTTTCCAAACAGTTTTTGATAATTCCCACAGGGATGTTTTACCCTGTGGCCTTTATATACTCATTAATTTTTTGTAATGAACCCATCACTGTTGGGAGAACAAAGACTATGGATTTATGATGATACATAATCGAAAGGAAGTGGATCTTTTGTAACATCTTTAGCTTTCAATTTATCATACTTTCGTTCAAGTTTTGTGCATTTTAATTTGTGATCAAGTCATTGACTACTTTAGATATCAAGACTTGTTACAGGTTGATGCGTTATGATTCAAATTCTGTCCATATCTAATGTATCTCAGTTTTAGTACAACAATTACTCTATTTCAATTTAATGAATAAAGGTTTATCTTCTTCATTAAATGAACTGTTCTGTACAAATCATTGCACATGGATTTATCTGAATGTTATGATTTGTAAATTATAAAATTGTTGATGCTTTATGTCTTGTTTGTTCTGTCATTCATATTCAAAGAGAATTGCTTCTTCCTATTTACAAGAATCTTGCGGAAAATCTAGTGCGGGTTTCCTTCCACTGAACAACTAAATCAAGTACTGAGCATAGGACAAATAGGAAGCGTTACTTCAGGTTAGTTTGTTATCTGCAATTTAATAGTTAATAAATTTGATAATTCTCGGTAGTTTAGATAGATATATAGTTCATTTTTATAGTACATATTATTATTTTAAATTTCTCAGCTTAGATTGTCATAATTTTGATTCCTTTCTCATAAAAAATATAAAAAATAAAAAATAATGGTTTCGCTGTCATAAGGCATTTTACCAATGATTTTTGCAAATTTAGATCAAAATTTGTATTCTGTAAGTACTGTAAATATATAATTGAGATCTAACTCTGTTGATAACTGAACATTTAATTTCATAAGATTATTATTGTATAACATTAGATAGTAAATTGTATATATGCTTTAGATTTGTATATAGTTTGTTGTAGTTGCTTTTTTTATTTAGATTAGTCCCTTTAGTTTAGTTTTATTTTGTTTTCCTAGGACCTAGATCGACCAATGGAGCCGCTAAACCCATCAGAGTGGATCATCCCAAACGGCTTGGGTTATTTAGACAACCCCGGACTGGATTCACCCCTCCAGTTGATGAGCGTTCAATTTTGCCCGTCAACAAATGGTGCTAGAAGGAGGGCCTGAAAATTATTAATGGCACGAGATGGTCATAAGACTCCTCCACCACCTAAATGCTTGCATATAGTGATAATAAGTCATTCAAATGACAACATCGTCCCTCAAACAACAACCACATCAAACGACGATCTACGGATCACAGTTGAACCAGTAACCCCAAATCCTACTGGTGGTGACATACAAGAGACTGTCCGCCAATCTCTCTTAAGAACACATAGTGCCTTCACCTGTTTAAGGCAACCAAATTGGCCTTTGGACCAACCTTTATATTTCTCTGATATCAGAGAACAACTTGGAGGCACTAACCTCACTTTAAACCCTACAGATCCAATCCTCACTTCTACTGCAGGAGGATCTGGAATCCCACCCTCACCACCTCCATCACCTCCTTCTTCTTCTGGAGAAGAATCTTTTGATGAAGGCAGTTCCCCTTCTCAACCTTCCACACCACCTAAACCAACGGCCAACTAGAACAATCTTGCCAGACCCTGGCTTGACCAGGATGTAGTAGCCGTACCTGGGCCTCAGCATCCCTTACCCAAACATCTAGAGAAGTGGCTTCCCAAGTTTGACCTTGACTCAAAACAGATCATCGAAGATCACATTAAAAACTTTATGTTAGCCATTAGACTCCGTAATGTCAAGCATGAAAACGTAGTCTGTAGGTTGTTCCCCTATACTTTCGAGGGCAATGCCTCTACCTGGTAGTTTTCCCAGCAACCCCATACCATCGTGTCTTGGGAGAAGTTCGAATCCTGCTTTCTTGAGAAGTTCGGAGAAGATAAGTCCCCAAAAGTTCTAGTCATGGAGCTTTCTAGTTTAAGAATGAACCCTAAAGAGAAAATCAAAGACTTTAACCAAAGATTCTTAACACTAAAGAACCGAATCCCTACGGATTCTATGCCTGCCGAGAATCTTATCATAGCATACTATACTAAAGCCTTGCATCAAAGTATAGCCATTTGGGTAAAACGATCTAAGAAATCCACGTTGTTAGAGGCCTTCGAAGAGGCTAGCTAGATTGAAAAAGACATCCTCAGTTTAAAAGATACTACTAGCAATGAAACAGAGACTAGTTCATCTTCCAAAAAGAAGATCAAAATCCTCCCTAGACATGCTCAAAATAAAACACAACCTGAAAGCTCTGATTTAGAAAACTTAACTAAAGTCGTTCAAAAACTATCAAATCAAGTTATAGATTTGAAAAGGATGGTCGAAGAAGTTTCTTCGAGCAAAGGGCCTTACAAACCCCTGTTTAGGAAGCCTTTTCCCACCAACCGACCTAATCCAAATACCGATGGCCTAAATCTAGAAAGTCTGCAATTCTCCCTTCAAACAATTCTAGAAGCCTAGGATAACTTGATGCCTCCTGAGATTCATGAGGAGGTAGTTGAACAAGAGATAGTTGAAGAAGAAGAATCTTCTCCGAACATTTTTGGGCACTTCTTGGATAGCATTTTTCAAGCTAACTTCGAGACAGTACATCCCTACAATACTAGGAGTAAGACAACAAACAAACCTTCTTCTGAAAACACTATGACTTTTCCCCCAAAACAATCTAGACCAGCTGAGACTAAATAGAGTCACGTAAACCCTAACTTAGATTATGATTTAGTTGAAGATCTAAAAAAGTTAAGGGCTAACATTTCTGTTTATGAATTATTAAAATTTTTGTTTCTGCTACAAAAAATGTTATAGAACATCGCAGAGAATAGAAAAAATGGTAACAAGGTTGTTCAGAGAAAAGTTCCTCAGAAGACTTCCGCTAAGAAGAATTCTGATCCTCACGAGAAGGGAAGTCTTCTTGTAAATAATGTAACAAATGTAGATAAATTACCTTTAGAGACTGCGAGTAAAAAGCCACAAGCTTCCACCCTTAGTACTCACAGAAATGTACCTCCATTTTTGTTAACTTTCGAAATATTTAATAGGAACATGCACAATTGTATGGTAGACTAAGGAGCATCATCCAATGTAATGCCGTGGTCTGTGTGTCAGAAGATTAACGCTGAAGTTGAACCATCCACTTTAAAAATCATCCAACTTGATCGAACTAGTGTTAAAGTCACAGGCGAATTAAGGAATGTGATTATAAGATTATCGTCTAACCCCAAAGTTCATCAAGTGATTGATATTATTGTTGTGGATATTCTAGAAGTTTATGGTTTGTTTCTAAGAAGAGACTGGTCAGAGCAACTACATGGCTATTTCGCGACGGATTGGTCTCACCTGTGGCTGCCCGAGAATGGTAAGCCCAACAAAATCAAGGTAAATTGCAAATGCTACCTTAAGTTCACGGTCACAGATTTAAATGATTCCAATGAACCATTTACATCTTCTATTGATTCACCCGAAATACAAGGGATGGATACCTTTTTAGGAAATTTCATGGCCGAGACTTCAGCTGTCACCAACCCAGAACAATAGTCCGAGATTGTAGCATATGTCCAGCCAGCAGCTTCTACACAATGGTCTCATACACCTGATAAAAATCAAATTTGTTATCTTTATTTTGATAGGTCAAAGTCCAAGGAAGGAGCAGGTGCAGGCTGTGTTATTATTGATCCCGCAGGTAACAAAACCCTGATTGCATGTAGGATAGAATTTGAATGTACTAATAACACAGCGGAATATGAGGCTTTATTGCAGGGCCTCAGAAAAGATTTAGATATGAACATTCAAAATTTGACTGTCTTTGGTGATTCGAAAATCATGGTTAGACAGGTAAGAGATTCTATCCACTATCTGTCTCCGCATCTTAAAAGCTACCAATCCGAGGTATGGAATTTAATGAATAATTTTTCTTCTTTCAATATAAATTCTATTCCGAGATTGAATAATTCTGAAGCTGATCTATTAGCTAACGTAGCTTCCAAACTCTTTCCTGCAGAAGGCTTGTCCCCAAATGCATTCTCCATCGAACTGTTGTTCAGGTCATCCATTCCCGACAACATCATGAATTGGAGAGTCTTCGATGACGATCAATAGATTATTAGCTTCCTGCATATGGAAGAAACTTTCCAAGGTGCGGTGATCGACGAATGCACTCATGCCGACAATTTGTGTGATTTCACGGTAATACCAGATCCGAGATCTCCTGAATCTTCATCGGACATGGTAAATTCGATCCCTAAATCTGTAGTTAGATTAGAGAAATTTTATGATCTTCAACATAAATTCAAAAAATCGGTCAACTGTAAAACCAATAGTTCCTCGTTATCATATAAAAAAGTAAACTTGGGAACTAATGACAATCCACAGTGCATTAATTTAGGGGTGGGGTGTTCTGAACAAGAAAAAGACACATTTATTAGATTGTTTAAGGAATTTAAAGATGTTTTTGCATGGACGTATGATGACCTTAAAACTTTCGACCCTAATATCATACAACACGTCATTCCTATGAAACCCCAAACCTTACCCTTTCAATAAAAGTTAAGAAAAATGCACCCTAAGCTCGAACTGACCGTCAAAAAAGAATTAAATAAACTCCTAAATGCTAAGATAATTTTCCCAGTTAGGCACACGCAATGGGTTTCTAACCTTGTCCCTGTCTGAAAGAAAAGTGGGGAAATCCGACTATGCGTGAATTTCCGAAACCTTAATAGAGCATCTAATAAAGACAACTACCCTGTCCCACCCATGGAACAGATCCTTCAATAGGTATCTGGTTCTGAGAGACTATCCTTATTGGATGGTTTTTCAGAGTACAACCAAGTCCTTATGTCTCCTCCAGACCAACTTAAAACTACCTTCCACACTCCATGGGGCACCTACACTTACAGGAAAATGCCCTTTGGACTGATTAATGCCGGTGACACTTTCCAGAGAGCAATGGACATCTCTTTCCAAGGCTTAATCAATCAATCCATTGTAGTTTACTTAGATGATGTCACTGTATTTTTGAAAAACAAAACTGATCATCTAGCTCATTTAAGAGTTGTTCTGCAACAATGTCGTAAATACGACATTTCCTTGAATCCTAAAAAATCTATCTTCACAGTAGAACAAGGTAAACTCTTAGGATTTATTGTTTCAATCAAAGGGATGATTATTGACCCTGAAAGGACGCAAGTCATCTCGAAACTCCCTCCTCCCTCATCCAAAAATTCTATGCAATCTTTCTTAGTCCAGATAAACTTCATCAGGAGATTCGTTCCCAGTTTCTCCGAGATGGTGAGACCTTTACAGAATTTAATTAAGAAAGATGCACAATATCATTGGGGACCCTTATAAAATCAAGCTTTTAATTCAATAAAAAAGGCCATAATAGACGCTCCTTCTCTCATGAGCTCTGACTTTTCGCAAGACTTCACACTTTACACATTTGCTTCTGACCACTCCTACGCTGCCGTCCTAACACAAAAGAATGCTGAAAACAATGAAGTACCCATTGCCTTTATGAGGTCTGCTTTCAAAGGTGTAGAAATTAATTACCCAGTAGTAGATCAGCAAGCCTATGCTATTTTCAAAGCAGTCAAGCACTTCCAATCTTATCTTTTGAAATCTAGGACGAAAATTATTGTCCCTTACCCAGCCGTCAGAAACCTGTTAGTGCAAAAAGAACTAGGCAAAAAGAGGGCGAACTGGGTTACCTCTTTACAGGAATACGACATATAAATTACCCCATCTCAAATAGTGAGAGGCCAAGGGTTATGCAAGTTAGTTTCTGACTCAGCAGCGGGATAGCAAGAAGAAAACAATATGTCAAACCTAGGACAACACAATCAAAATTCAATCTGCTGTGCACAAAACTCTGTCAGTCCATGGTATGATGATATAAAATTATGTCTTAAACATGGGTCAACCCCCCGTCACCTAGATCCCACTAAAAGAAGAGCGTTAATATTAAAATCTGCCTCCTTTAATTTGATTAATGGTATTCTGTTTCGTCAAAATTTTGATGGAGTACTAATGCGCTGTCTTGAGAAAGACGAAGCAGAAAAAGCCTTACTAGAATTGCACGCAAGAGAAACTAGTGGGTATTTTGATGGTGACACCACTGCCCATAAAGTTTTGAGAGCCAGTTATTACTGGCCCACACTTTTCAGAGATGCCCATGCCTTGTGCCGCAAATGTATTATTTGTCAAAAAGAATCCGGGCGGATACAGAAACCAACCTTTCCTTTGCAACTTGTTTCAGTAGACTTCCCTTTTTAGCAGTGGGGCCTTGATATTATAGGTCCAATCAATCCGCCATCCTCACAGCAGTATAAGTTTATCATAATAGCCACAGATTACTTCACCAGGTGGTCTGAAGCTGCCGCATTAAGAACTGTGAATACCAGTCAGGTAATTGCCTTTTTAAATTCAAATATTATTACTCGTTTTGGTATCCCTGACTGTTTAGTATTTGATAACGCTTCTTATTTTTTGTCTCTTGAGATGAGTGAGTTCACTCTAGAAAAAGGAATTAAATTGAGGTATTCTGCCAACTACTACCCCCAGGGCAATGGATTGGCAGAATCAACAAATAAGAATCTGATTAAAATCATCAAGAGAACGGTATCTGAAAATCACAAAAAATGGCATAGTGCACTGTTAAACGCAATCTGGGCTGATAGGGTAACACCAGATAATTTTGTAGGTAACTCTCCCTTCTTTCTCATCTATGGAAGAGAAGCAATTCCCTCACCACATATTCTTCTTCCCCCACTACATCTATCACAAAAAATACAAGAAGAAGACTGTCCCCCTTTGGAGAATCGAATTAACGCTTTAATGAAACTAGAAGAGGTAAGAGCTCAAGCTAAACGTAAGTTAGATTAGCATCAACTAGTGGTTAAGAGATGGTTTGATTCCAACTCTGCCTCTGATAGGAACTTTGAAGTAGGTGACCTTGTCTTGAAATGGGACAAACCGCATGAGGGAAAGGGAGAGCACACGAAGTTTCAGAACTTATGGCTTGGACCATTTTTAATTGCTGAGAAATTGGGTCCTAGCTCTTTCTGATTACAGAATCTAGAGGGACAACCAGACGTCTATCTGGTGAATGGCCAAGCTCTGAAAACATATTTTGCTTGATGACAACCCTTTGTATACTGTGTAAATATTTTTCTTTTGTTTGCTTTTCTTTTACTGTTTTGGTTTTGGATTTTTCCCCTTGCGCTTATCAGTTTTTGTTTTTTGGAAATACACATACCTGCATTTTGAACTGTTCAGACAAAGAAAACAGAAAATTCTTTCACTGAAATGACTGCTGGAAAATTGTCTAAACATCGATTATAATATACTTCTGTAATTTAACAGCCATATTGAGCAAAGACTATTGTTTGAAAGAAGCTAACTAATTTCTATCTCTGAGTAAAGCCTGTCATGATCATCCATTATCTTCTTACGCTGTCCCTTTTCCTTAAGGGAATAACTCAGAAGATGTCTCCCTACTTTAGAAGGTCGGTTTTGTAAATAAACCATCTCTAAATCTTAATTAAGGACATTTAATAAAATTCTTTCAAGGTCTGAAAAAATATGTCCAAAATATCATAATTTTCAGCGTCACCCCGCTCAATTATATATCTTTAAAAAATTAAATCATAAAAGAGTTGTGGGAAGTTCTTGTAAACCCATTGGGATGCTGAACAGGTCTGCTGGCAACGGGTAAATGCATGCATGACACCAAGACAACTTCGTCGGGGTACTGAATAGGCCCGCTAGTAGTGAAGCCATGTCGGGTATATGAAAATTCGTAAGTATGAAATCTCTTGACCTTAAAATGTCCTTTATTCTGATCTGGAACTTCTTAGCAGGATACGGATATCATAGTGGGTTAAATGGAAACCCTGTCGAGGCTATAGATGCTTGCTGGCAACAATGGCTTTGTCAAAAGTATTGGAGATTTTATCTTTAATATCATGACTCGCTTGTCTTAAGACTGTTATCAATTTTCATCTTTTAAACCACAGCTGGAATTCTTTGATTAACGATGATGTTTAAACAGTTTTCTGGTTGTTCTTGAGTTAGAATTATTCTTATTATCATGATCTAGATTTGTTCTTTGGTAGAGGTAACTGCTTCTACTAGTGTGTCTCCATTGTTGGCAGCCATTTCGCATTTTTATCCTATCCTTATAAGCTTCCTACACAAGTGTTTTGGAACCCTTGATTCTCGTCAACTTTTTAAATAAAACAACATGATTATTTTGCACATTCGCACACCTGCCTTTTGTTTTTGTTTTCACGACTGCAAGTGTGAAAACCTTGGTTCGAAGTCATGTCGATGGCATTAAAATTGTCACTGGATTATTATGGTTACTCTTGTTTATGTGGTCATCTCACCTCTAACTCAATGATGGTTACATGGTTGGCAAGACACCAAATTTTTACCCACTTTGCATTTTCTGTTAATATGACTTCATTTTATTAAGTTTGCGATGCAATGGTATTCTAGTGATTGTGATTGAGTTCTTGATACAATGATGGTTTGATATTCTATTGTCTTTGGTCAAATTCTTTGGTGCTAATGGTTTCATAACAATGCACTAACATTTTGATTAGACCTGTGGTGCAATGGTTTTATACAACGCATAATTTTTATGGTCAAACCTTTGGTGCTAAATTCAAAATATTGCCTTGTTTTAAATCATACAAACACTATTGCTTGTGCAAATGTTTGGGTCAACTTATCATGGTTTTCAATAGTTTTTTGATTGGCATTGTTTTTAACACACATCAATAGTGATTTGAATCACCATAGCGCCATCGATTGTACATTCGATATGAATGTTTTTCATGGGATTGTTTCATTCCACCACCCTCACACACTTAGGCATTAATGCCTGCCTTGTATCTCAGGTTACCTCTGTTGGTTTCGGGGATGCCTGTGAGCTTGTGATCCTGCGTATACCCTGTCCAAACCCCTGTCCGTTTACCCTGCTCACTGTATGTTCTGTCCTATGGCACCTGTGGTGCGCATAGAACCTAATGGCATCTAAACGCTGCTGCTATTCGACAATGCTCATGAGGATTTGGAGAATAGTGGCTGGCTAGTTTTTATCCAAAAATTTGAGGGTTTTAACCTCGCGGTCGCCCAGTAGTTTTCCCTCACATTCGACGGATGTAGGGCCAAGGTTGGAGACATACAGCTTAAACTGGATGAGGAATTCCTCAGTTCAGCTACAAGTTTACCAGCTAAAGGATAGAGGTGGTTTAAGAATTCAAAAGTGGACGAAGTCCCATGGATGCTCCTATTCACATCAAGGAAAATTGTTAGTTGTGATAGAGGTATGCCTGTCACTGCCCTCAAGTCCAGATGGCATGATCTATTAGCCATTGTTAAGCAATTCGTGACTTGCGAAGGTCATTATGGTTTAGTGTTTCTTTACCATCTTCGCTTGCTTATGAATTTTATAGACTACCCTCTGAATATGCCTCACTATCTCCTACGCAGCCTGTATAAAATGTCCAAGCGATTTAAGCGAGAAAAGGTTGATTCTATCCTTTTCCATCACTGCTCGATCAAAATCGTGACTGTTCATCATTTGAACCTTAGTGGTGACTGTTGGCAAGCCTTCCTATCAAGGAATGGCTTTCCCACCCCTGAATGTGTTCAAGTGGACAAGGATGTGGTCACCGAAACCTTGTTTGGGCCTGCCATGCCATCTCCTACCCTTCTACCCCTTGTCAAACCCTCGAACTGCCCCAACATTAACCTACCCGATACCAAGGCCGACCCGTGTTCTTAAGACAATACTAAGTCCCTTAAGAGGCTTGTAAGGAATAAGGGCAAGGGTAACACCAATTCCAATAGTAAGGGAAGGAAGAATGCATGATGGATATCTAGATGTTCTTGGAACAAGCCCAAACAAAATGTAGACCAGAAGCCTATTGTTTTGAGCGAGGATTCAGACTCTGATATTGAACGCTTCTTGACTGAGAAATACCCTTATTCACATGGCCTCTGTTCTGTGGAACCCTATGACTACGTTTCCAGCCTACCCCCATGCCTCAAGAATGACCCTAACTTCCCGGGAATTAAGTTTGACAGTGGAACCCCTAGTAACTTGAAAGAATCCTCACCTGTAATGCCAAGGCCCGATCAACCACCGTGTACTCAATGCAATTCTTGGCTTGAACATTACAACATGGATGTTCCGCTGTTGCAATCTAAAATTAAATCATTGGAGGAACGGGTTACTATGTTGTCAAAAGAAAGAGAAAGGCTACAAGCCAACGAGAAGAAACAAAAGACTACGGGTTCAATTGTCTTCAGAAATGTTGAGGCAGCAATTGCCTTTGTCAACTCAAAGTTCTTGAAATAATGTAACTGCGAAGAGCATTCTTATTATTTTGTTATTGGATTAAATCCCCATTGTGGATTAATCATGTCATTATTATTATTTTTATTATTAGATTAATCCCCATTGAGGATTAATCAAGTCGGTAATTGTATAAGGACCAAATCCCCTTTTGCGGATTGGTCATCGGACAATTATAATGTAAAGAATAAGAAGTTGGCCCCAACAGTTATAATGAAAGGGCCAGATTTAATTAAAGGTGGATTTACCCACCTAGTGTGAGAGGTCGGCCCTGCCAGAATGGTGACTCTTCACACGTGCCAGATTAGTATAAATAAGAGGCTAGCGCCTCACTTCCAACACACACTTCACTTGCTCATGTTCTTATGAGGCAAGGTGATATTTCAAGTTGGTGAAAGAAGAATAAGGGTGGCGCATCTCTTAGAGGAGGATTTTCTGTATTGGTTGAGTTATCTCTTGAACTCTTGATAAGCTATTTATGATAAGGAAGTTTTGCTGGGTTTTCTTCCCCTAGAGGGTTTCCCAGGATAAATGTTGTGTCTATTGT